>BRDA01014056.1:67642-84945 GCA_036984385.1 Crenuchus spilurus
TCAGAATATTAAGACCATCGCTGGTTTAGAATGAACTCAGGACGTCACAGATGCCACGTGACAGTGTTTACTGCATGTATAAATAAGTGAGCACCAGTCAGTTGTATCAGAGTGTAACCATCCTCATGGACAAAGAATGTGATGTGACTGATGTCTATGATAATTGGGTAAAGGGTGAAGCATCTCAGAAACCACTGACTGCGGGAGCCGCTGTAGTGAAGGTGCTGAGAATGGACTTCATGTACATGCACAACAGCATAATGGGCCACTGATGCCAGAGGGAAACAACAACTCCAACGAGTGGTATAAAGCAATCAACATGCCACAGCTAGAATGGGCATGAGGGCCTCTGGATACCTTTGGTCACAGTCCATGTCACAAAGTGCCATCCAAGCCAAGGCTGATTATTCCCAGTGTTAAGAAGGTGCAATCACCTTTGGGTGGCATGGTGGTTTAGTGGTTAGCACGTTTGCCTCTCAGCATTGAGGTCTTGGGTTCGAGTCCACATCTGAGCTGAGTTTCCATGTTCTCCCTGTGTCTGCGTGGGTTTCCTCCGGGGACTCCAGTTTTCTCCCAAAAACATGGAGATCAGGTGAATTGGCTACTCTAAAAAAAAAATAAAAAGTACCCTCCTGTGTGTATGAATGTGTATGAATGTATGTATGTATGTTTGCCCAGATATGGTTGGCACTCTGTCCTGGGTGATCCCCCTAGTGCTCGATGCAGTCCTCGAGGTGGACGGTTGCTTCCGGTTGAGAGTACGCTGTGCGCGATTGGCTGCCGCTTCACTCTCTCCCCAGTACTACTCTCTCTGGGCGGGTAAGATGGCACTCTCTCCCCAGCACTACTTTCTCTGGGTGGGTAAGATGGCACTCTTTCCCCAGCACTACTCTCTCTGGGTGGGTAAGATGGCACTCTTTCCCCAGTAATATTTTCTCTGGGTGGATAAGATGGCACTCTTTCCCCAGTACTACTCTCTCTGGGTGGGTAAGATGGCACTCTTTCCCCAGTACTACACTCTCTGGGTGGGTAAGATGGCACTCTTTCCCCAGTATTACTCTCTCTGGGTGGGTAAGATGGCACTCTTTCCCCAGTAATATTTTCTCTGGGTGGATAAGATGGCACTCTTTCCCCAGTATTACTCTCTCTGGGTGGGTAAGATGGCACTCTTTCCCCAGTACTACACTCTCTGTGTGGGTAAGAATTTAGCACTACTAAATAATGTTGGCTGGCTCAGACATCTGCTAGACGATCCATCAGAACTGAGAATCCTGCGCTTTCCTCTGAGGGCGTTGGCTGCCCAGTGACGAAGTATCTGCTGCAGTTAGAAAAGAGGCGGAGCTTGACTTCACATGCATCATAGGAGGCCTGTGCTAGTCTGCACCCTCCTAGAGTCAGAGACATTAAAAGTGATAGAGAGAGTCCATGAATGGGTGGGTCAATTGGCTACCAAACGCAATGGGAAGAAAAACTGGAACTGGATGGCTGGACCATCTACAGATGAAGTGGTCACCATATTTTTGACTGATGAAATGCATTCTGCTCTGTGTTGAATGGAATAAAGCTCTGAAGCTGAATAGATTGTTTTCTTGTGTGCGGCAGAACATAGTGTTGGGTTAGGTGAGCTGTGAGATGCATAAGTTTGGGAACCCTGGTTATAGCCCATACTAGAGTGGCACCAAGTATCAAAATCACTGACACTTTTCTGCGCGTAAATTTGGCAGTGTATCCTATAATTTCCACATTTTTAAAAAAGTTTTTACAATACATTTTTCTGTGTTTTATCGACAACTGAAGAATTCTGTATGAATGACAGAAATTACATTTAAAAAAGATGTTAGTTAAGCTGTAAAAACCTAAAAATGTGTGTTTAAGCCAATAATAAGTGTTTGTTTAATTTATACACTGCAAAAATGATCTCTTAACAAGTTAACTCATCTTAAATCTAGTCAACATGTGTAATATTTCTCATTCTGAGAATGTTATAAGCTTATATGATCATTTAACATATAAACAGACATTTCTTATTTGTTTTAAATAACTTTTAAGAACATTTATGCTTGTTAAAAGTGTTTATTTAATAATTGTTTTACTAAGAAACTACTTAAAACATGTCAAAAAAAGTCAAACATGTCAGATTTTTAAGTTTTAACATAAGTTTCATAACTTATGTCTGATAATGAGGTCACAACACTTGTCAGAATGAAAAATATTAGACATTTTGTCTAAATTTAAAAATTAATAATTAAATTAATTTAAATAAAAAATTTAAAAATTAAAATTCTCAATTTTCTAAGATAAAGTAAAAGTACAAATCTGGCAAAAACAAAGTCACATGTCTCTTAATTACATTAAAATATTTAAAATTATATAAAAATATATGTAAATAAATGTGTGTATATATATATATATATATATATATATATATATATATATATATATAATGTCTAGGAATAACAGTCAAAAATGTCTTATATTAGTGACATAGCAAACATTAACCAGAGAACTAGAACTCAAACTTCTTAAAATGGTTCTTGTACTCTGGATTTCTTGTCTGAAACTTGACCCTGAACTTCAGTCCAGCATGGCCGAGCCTTTGAAGAAGCTTTTTTGAGCGACCTAAGCCAGCTTTCAGGGAGTATTATCTTACAGGAGTGCCTCAGAGATGTCCAGGCACAATCGGAGAGCTCAGTGAGGGTGAACGTCTTATTATATCGTTTTATTACCTTTTAAAAGGGCTCCAGCACCCACAAGTCTCCACTTGAGTGTTCCCTAAGGTTAGTAGGTAATATTTGGAAGTGAACAGTGGGGGAAGTGGCTTTCTCTTCGCACGTCGTATTAAAAGTGTCGGCTTTAGGGGGGAAACTCCACGGGGGCCAATCATCTGAAACACATGTGGTCAGAATTAGCATCATTCGAGGTGCCCTGTGGTTTACATTTTGGAAATCCCATATAATCGTGAAGAGACTTCAGTCGTGACGCTCTCCAGTGGCGCAAGAAGAGAAGCTCATTGTTGGGAGGAAATAGCACTAAAGAACCGGCCAGTATGAAGTTTCTATGATGCTTGGTTGTCGTGCTTGCTTGCTGTGCCACCCCCACAAAGAATAATGTTAGGTTACACTGAAGGAAAGCGTTTGAAATAAAGAAACATTGCAGGCAAAGGCCAATTGCTTTGTCACACCAAATCAAATCTATTTTCCACATCATAGGCACCACACAGTATTATGTTGACTTTCTTTGCCTGTTGATGTAAAAACACACTATTGTTAGCTTTTAGAGTTTGTCAGAAGGTTGTCTTGGGTCTAAAGTCTTGGGTCTTAAGACAAGTGATATGTCTGAAAGTCTGGCCACTGATGAAGTTGTACATGTTGATACTTCCTACATCTGCTTGGTCATCTGCATTGATTGTAGAGCCTCAATGAATGTGCAGTCATAAGTTGTTATGTTGGATGCAAACAGAGCTCAGTAGGCTCATTAGAGCACCAGCAAGATAAAACTGAAATTCCGCAAAAACCTCTGCGAAATTTTATCCTAGAAACAAATGTAAACATATCCCAGAAACCTTAAAGGGTCTACTTTATGTATATAGGTTGAATCAATTTTTTTTTCTTATGAGAGAAGCATGAAAAACGAGAGGCAGATTTTTCAGCACAAGTCATAGTGCAGCGCTTTTTTTTGCTATTCACGTGATCTGACATTCATATAATTCAGATACCAGTGTAGGATTAGCGGCGAAGAAATGTGTGAAAACACCCATTTGGTCTCTGTAAACGTGTACCTGAATGCTCACACCTATCTCATGAATATCCAGTGTAGGAATGAGTGACTCAGTAAAACAGAGTGTCACCTCACATTAGTTAAGCTTTAGAAATAAAACCACATACAATGTCTAAAAACTGTAATGAGCAGTGTTTAGCCAACACCTCTGTTTATTCAGTTCTGAGCTCAAAAGTCTTGGCTAGAAGTGTTTTTTCACAATATCTTTAGGACTATCACATATTTTACAGCCTGAGGGGTTCAATACTTTGCTGCCCCTCTCCTATCTGGATTTGAGCCCAGTCTGGTGGGTCCAATCTAAAATGTGTTTAAATATATCATGATTTATTGGAGATTTATTGGTGAAACCAAGCAGTTCTGTGTAAAGTCGGACATTCAGCACCATGATATAGATCACTGCTTCATTTTGCAACTATTTGATTGATCAAATTAGTGTTATTGGCTCAAATTATGAAATAGTTAACTATACAGGGTCCGCCCTAGTTATTATGTGATGTTACAGCCAAAAGCAGCCTGTCTGGATGAATATCTAAGATAGAGTTAAAGTCACCTCTGTGTCTGTCTCCAACGTTAAATTCAGGCTGAATGTGGAATGCTCTGGAAGGTTCTCACAGTGCTCTTCTCACGGTTCTTCATCCTGAGGCCATGTTTCTGCCCGTCACTGTACATGCATGTCCATAGAAACCTGGCGCCTCGTCGGGCCCGGCTGTCCAACCCGTCAGATTCTGTCCCCTGAAGACATTGTGTAAAACCACAGAACAGCAATGTCCACTTTTGGCTCAGTTTGAAGCTTCACGTCTAGTTCCTGGTCTCAGTGGGATCCAAACTTGAGGTCCTCATATATTAGTTTAGCAGGAGTTACCAAATAATTTTTGTCAATAATACATCTTATTTATTCGTATTTTTCCATGTTATGTGCCAAAAACTAATTTTAAAGTATCGTTTTCTACCCCTTGACAGTAAACTGGCTGTTTTATTGTTTTTTTGTCTTCTGCAAAATATATCAGATTGCACGTTTTGTCAATTTTAAGTGAAAAAATATTAAATCTGAATTCAAAGAGACAGTAATTGTACATTGTTACATTATTTTCATTTAGAAAACTGGTACATGCCATGTTATGGGCCCTTAAAACTCTTTCAGAGTCCTGACTCCACCTCCTAAATTTACATACACCAGCTTCAGGTCGAACATTACAGTTTCAAATAACAGCTTTTAACTTCTCTTCATCCCGTGCTGCTGTTTTCTCTCCTCTTTCTCTGCCTTGTCTCAGATCTCCTTTTGTTTCTCTTGAGTTACCTCCTCCCTCAGACACTTCTCTTCCATACTGTGCAGATCATTCATAACAGAGCGTCTCAAATTATTCATGAGGCCGCCATAAAAGGCAAAATATCTTGTTTCAGGAAAAGGCAAAATCATGAGGTTTTGGCCACATTTTTGGCATATTTCATCTTCGGTGGTCACATTCTGAGTAGACATCAGAGAACAGTGTAAACATTTGAAAAGATGCATTTATGGCAGCTTTTATCGAGCTAAATCAATTCTGTTTTGAAAATGATTGCTTATTGGACAGGCTTCTGACATTCTTTGTCAGATACACCCACACGGTGGGTGAATAATGAAGCTTTTGCTGTTGCACAGGTCCGGACATGTTGAAAGGACTGGGTGTATGATTGTGTGTTGAGGACAAAGCAGTGAATTGAGGATCGCTTAAAGGGGCAGAAAGTGAAGGTGAAGAACGCTGTTTATTCATGTATTTTCCACTCTTGTCATGCTGTCAGCGGCTGAATGTGAGTGGTTTCTATGAGGCCTGGAAGTTTTACAGGGAAAGTGGGATGAACAGCCTGTTGTTGTTGTTTACGCTGATGTTTATCAGGAATGTGGACATCAAGGTCACATTAGTAACTTTTAGAGATGCTTGAGTGCTAATGAAGTGTTTTATTTTTGTCATATATAAACGACATCCTTACAGGGAGGCAGATACATAAGGTGATGTACAGTCAGTGGTGTATCTACTGCAGGACATTTGCTTGCATATATGATTAAACTATTATATTTTTGTGCATTGTTCTGTTGTACAGAACACAAGTAGATTCCCATTTCATCTAACATCTTACAGGCTTTCCAAATAGATAGCCAAGGCTAGGCTTTGTCACCACCACCACCCCCCAAAAAGTACCATTTTAAACAACGGTGTCTCAAAGATCTCCCTGGTTCATAATGTTAAAGGTGTTGTAGAATGGTAAACAGTATGTGTGTTGGTATAATTTAATAAACAGAGTTCAGTAAATGGAACTGACATGTGAACATCAAACATTGTTTTCTACAACACAAATCCCACATAAACAAATCAGACCATAGAAAAAAGGGTCATTCAAAACCTGAGGGTGTGTTTTGTAAGACTGTTACAAGGGGTGCACTGTATTTAAGAGAAGTTTCAGAGAGAGGATGTGGGTGAAGAGAAATGAGAGGAGAGCTGAGGAAAAACAAAGAGAGGAGAGAGAAGAAGAGGTACATGGTATGGTAGAGAAGTGTCAGAGAGAGGAGGTGGGTGAAAAGAAATGAGAGGAGAGCTGAGGAAAAACAAAGAGAGAGGAGAGAGAAGAAGAGGTGCACGGTATGGAAGTGTCAGGGAGAGGAAGTGAATGAAAAGAAAAGAGAGGAGAGCTGAGGAAAAACAGAAAGAGGAGAGAGAAGATTATCACAGGATGGAAGAGAAGTGTCAGAGAGGAGGCGGTGAAGACAAATAAGAGGAGGGCTGAGGAAAAACAAAGAGAGAGGAGAGAGAAGAGGTGCACAGTATGGAAGAGAAGAGTCTGAGTGAGGAGGTGAATGAAGAGAAAAGAGGAGAGCTGAGGAAAAACAGAGAGAGGAGTTTCAATTCCCACTCAAGGTCAAACATCATCACCATCCATTCAATGCATAACAGCCTTTGTCTTCACACACTTCTCTTCCATACCGTGCACCTCTTCTCTCTGTCTTTGTTTTTCCTCAGCTCTCCTATTGAGGTCTTGGGCTTGAGTCCTCATCCCCGTTCTCTGTGTGGGTTTTTCTTCTTTCTCCTTTCTATTTTTCCTCAGATTTCTATTATTTTCTCTTAACTCACCTCTCTCAGACACTTCTCTAACATACTGTGCATCTCCACCTCAAAGCTTTAGATACACCAGCCTCATGCCCACCAATACAGTTTTAAATCCCAAACGCGGTTGTACAAACACCCTCTCTACACCAACCATTCAGTTTATAACAGCTTTTAACTTCTCTTCCATACCGTGCACCTCTTCTCTCTCCTCTCTCTCTGTTTTTCTTCAGCTCTCCTATTGAGGTCTTGGGCTTGAGTCCTCATCTGGGTGGAGGTTTTATGTTCTGCGTGGGTTTCCTCCGGGGTCTCTGGTTTCCTTTCACAGTCCAAAAACATGGGATGATGTTAGTCATTTATTGATGCAACCCTGAATGTTTCATACAGATAATACAGTCACTCGGTGCTGCAGTACAGCAGCCTACATGTCATTATTTTTCTCAAGCACAGTATTCCTACTGACATATGATTTACATCTTCTTTTCAGTCATTTCTGCAATTTTACGACACATGATACAGGATTGTGGCTGCTTTTCCCATGCTCCCTTAGGCCTGCCTCTGTCTTTGGGACTTGATTAACACCCTGTGTGCAACATGCGGTAGCAGCTCAAGTAAAATGAGCTGAATTGACTGATCTGGTTACTTTTACAAGCTTATTTAAAGTCTCATCGAATAAGATTTTTACCCACTTCTTCTGGCTGTGTGGACGTCTGTCTGCCCATGTGAAGTGGGTGATTTAAGTGCACTAAACGGATAAATGCTGGACTGTAGGAAAATGAGTGGTGTGGAGTTCTAGCAGGAACGTGGTGGAGAGGAAGACGCATGTATAATCAGTAGCAAATTGCTACTAGAGCGTGATCGTTCTCAGAACAGTGTCTTACTTTTGTCTGTTAAATTGTACACTGCGTAACTCGTCAACAAGACAACGAGTCCAGATTTCAAGCTGATCAAATTAAAGACCGGTGAGCTTAAAAGCCTGGGGCTCACAGTTACTGTGCCATGAGTTGATGTTTATGGAAATCTAATCATCTTCAAGATCTGCCAACCAACCGAGCGCGCATGAAGGTACAAAGCAAATCCTTACCTGGAGTTCTACTCGTGTGCTGTTTGGGATGAAGGGAGGGCCATCTCTGGTGGGGGTGGATCATCTTTCCTCCAGCACCCTCAAGTACACCTGTAAGCCTCGTACTTGGGTGGATGAAGCCTATACCTCTAGTTTATATTCTGTCTTTCTCTGTACAGCCTCTGGCTCAGAGGATTTGTTTGAATCTTAGGCCATTGAGCTCTCTTTAATAATAAAGTCTGTTAAATAAGGGATAATATCCACCGAGGTGTCCTCTTGTACGGAATTAGTGGACAAGGTGGTGGCAAAGAACTCTGCAATCTTTGCTAAATCAGCTTGAGGGTGGCATCGGATGTAGTTGGTTGGCACACTCGCCTCTCAGAGCTGAGGTCTTGGGTTCAAGTCCCCATCTGGGAGGAGTTTCCATGTTCTCCCCGTATCTGCGCGGGTTTCCTCCCACAGTCCAAAAACATGGAGGTCAGGTGAACTGGACCTAAGATGTTGTTGTATGTGTGTACCCAGCGATGGATTAGGATAGTCTGTAATGCCCTGCCCTGCGCCCAGTGAGGGGTTAGAGGCCTAACCTCAACCCTGATCAGGATTAAGCGGATAAGATAATGGATAGCGGACATTTTGGCGTAATTATGTAAACAATGTAAACACACATTGACTGTTGTGATAGCTACTCTCACACAGGTTGTCACATTAATGACATATTAATTAATTAATCTATTCATCCGTCCATGCATCCAACGGATATTTACAATGGTGGCTAAAGTTACTATTCAGCATTTCCAGAAAATTGATATCGAACAAGCGTCCCATTGCAAAGAATAGACACCTGCCAGCCAATCAGAAAAGAGTATTTATCATCTCTGCGGTATAACATAGAGTAGTAGTAAAATAATAAATAGGGCTGGCGAAGTTGACGTGATAACGCATTAACGGGATCCAAAGTTAACGTGTTCCGTTATTACTTTCCGTATCGAGTGCTGCGCGAATGATGATGCGTTTGCTATGACAAAAACATGTTCATGCTCACTTGCGGCACAAATCAGAGGTGTGGCGAAAGTCTCCTAACCACTAGGTGGCCCTGTGAGAAAAATACAGATCTGAACTGCACAGAGACAAAAAAAAAAACCAGCAGTTCATCAGAAAATGATCACATGAGATGAGGATATGTTGCTTGAGGCAGAGGAGTAATAAATAAACTCATTAAACACACATTTCCTGACTTCTGTTTTCCGGAAGATTTATTTTTAGATTTATTTAAAATTTCAGGTGCTTTAAGCATTATTTCATATATTAATATATAAAATTGTGTATATTTATATTATTTATATTTATTTATATATATTATATATTTATATATATTTATTATTTTATATTTATATTATTTATAATATTTATATAATATATAAAAATATAACACTTTATAATAATGTTCATTAATAGCTCATTAACTAATGATTAATAACTGAACAAATCATTAGTTGATGAGAATTTGAACATGAACAATTATTAATAAACGACAGTTTATTTAGTTACTAATGGTAGTATTCATTTTTGCAAATGTTAACAAATCATTAATAAATCATTTGTTAATTAAATTCTCATGAACTAATGATTTGTTCACAGTTATTAATCATTAATTAATGTTCTATTAATGAAAGTTATTATAAAGTGTTACCGAATTTTGTAGTATAAGGCAAGTTTGTACAAAGTCTTAATGTATTAAAACATCTGTCTGAACAAGAGAGCAGGTCAACCCAGTTCCCTCATAAAGGTGCCTATATCTCCTAATTTCTGCCACCAGTCTCTTCAAAGTTAAAAAAATAATAATAATAATCGCGATTAACTGTATGAAACTTGGAGATTAATTGCGATTAATTTTTAAGCGTTTGACAGCCCTAATAATCAGACTTTCTGTCTTTTTAAGATTTTATATCTAAACTTTATATTATATACAATTTATATTAGTGCCATAAAAAAAGAACATTGTGAAAAAAGTTTATTTGTATTCATAATTTAATTCACATATATTTCAAGATCAAATTATTATTACAGTGGTAACCCTACTTATGAGTTTAATCCGTACAGGAGCCGAGCTCGTTAGCTGGTTTGCTCGTTAGCTGGTTTGCTCGTTAGCTGGATGCATTTTCCCCATAAGAATACATGTAAAACTGATTAATCCGTGTCAGCCGACCAATATACAGTATACTTTAATATGTAAATAATGTGTTTATATGGGTTTTTAAAACATAAACGAGACGACGGTGCTCGTGTAGGCTGGCGGCTAAGGAGGACAGGAGGACGGGCGTACGTGTATGGCATGGTTACACTTATCATATGAAAAGTAAAAGTAAAATGTATCTAACTTTCTTGTTCACTACCTTTTGCTGTCTTTGTGTCACTTTCACTAACACTTTCACTTTCACTGGACAGCGGTCAAAGGTAATGACTGACCTCTTCTTCTACACTAGCATCTAGAGGATGCTACGACCGCCGCGCACCTAGTGGTTGGCATACTTGAACTAATTTACACTACTCGTTACTTGGAATTTTGCTCGTTACCTGGAACAAAAATATTCCAAGATCTCGACTCGTTACCTGGAATACTCGTTAGTGGGGATGCTCGTAAGTAGGGTTACCACTGTACTGTTGTTACAGTTAATGACTATTCAAACAATATCAACATTTTAACAATGAAAGGCTAGACACAAGTCACTGAATATAAAATATGAGTTTAATTTTTATTTACCACATTCTGATGCTTTGGAGATGCACTAGTACATGAATGCATTATTAATATAAGTGTATTCTCAGTCCAGCAGCTGAAGGGTTTTTTTTTTCTTAATGTGAGACAACAGTAAATGATTTTGTTTGGTGCCACATTAACTATTCAGCTGGACAGCTTTCAGTCATCCTGTGATAAACAATACTTATCAGAGGGACTTTTCCTGTCAGGCACATGCATCCTCCATCCTCTTCTGTCCTCTTCAATGCCACCTCACACCTCAGAGACAGACACATTGATCTGCAGTAATTATGGTGCCGGGTGGCAGAAACACAGATATGTGATATGGCACCGAGGCCAAGCTCAGCTCCGCTCAGACCAGCTCATAGATTTTCTGATTTTCTTTTCAAGACAACCTTTACTGGGTCCTTCACAGATGAGCCAGGATACAGACATGAGTACACTGTGAACAAAGGGAAGCAGTGATCTTTAATATATGGTGAAAAACATTTAATTCAAAAAAGTTAAACTATATTTTCATATTAATTACATATTTTAAGTCTTTTCTTGTTTTTAATGTGCATCAATATGGCTTATAACTCATGAAAATCAGAAATACAGAATCTGAGATTAATAATACATTACTATTCAAACAGCATTGACATTAAAACACACAAAAAAAGGCTTGAAATGTGTCACTTTATGTATATTTGTGAACCTCCCGCCACAGCCTCGTCCCTGTCCCCCTGTCTGTCCATGTACTTTTTGTTTGTTTATGTTTTCCATGTGCCGTCCTGTCGCCACATGCTTTTGTTTACATCATCCATGTGTCATGTCTCCACCCCCAGTCACGTCATGTCTTGTCCATCGCACAACCCTAGTCGCTAATTATCTGTCCTAATATAGTTTGCTCTAAAGCTTCCCTAGTGTCTCACAGTCCTCGTCAGTCATTGTACGTCTTCATAGTCAGTGTACAGTTGACATAGCTGTGTATTCAGGTGTTTGTAGTTTGGTGTCAGGTTTTGTCACAGTTGCTTTATTTTCACAGCTACAGACAAATAAGCCACAGTTTTTCAAGTTTTTATAATAAAGCCTTGTTATCTGGAACCCTGCTGCATCCGTCTCCTCATCGTGACAGCGGCACTGACAGTATTGGATATAAAATATGAGTTTACCTTTTTTAAATTTAATTATGAACACAAATTAACTTTTTCAGTATATTCAAATTTTTGGAGATGATTGGAGACTGCAACTTTCTTGCCAAAAATCACACCACAAATTTATTTAAAGTGACCCTGTAATGCATTTTCAGTTTATTCTGTTCAGTTGTTTTCTGATGTCTACATAGAAGCTGTGTGATTTGACCAAATGTGGTTTTAATGAAAACGTATGATTTTGCCTCTTCCTGAAACAAGCCGTTTTGCCTTTTATGGTAAGCTCATTAATAATCGGATGAGCTGTGCTCTGATTGGCTGTTGACAGCTGTATAGCATTGACAATGAAAAACAGGTGGGAAATTAGACTGGAAAAGGAGAGCTGAGGAAAAACAGAGGACTGATAAGAAGTAACTGATGATTTGCAACTGATGAAGAGTGAAGCTCTTATGAATTGAGTGGTTTCTCAGACCTTAATAAAATCTGTAATGATGGCAGCTCTGCTCTGATTGGTTGATTTACACTCCTAAAATAATAATAATAAAAAAGCCTTTATACTCGTTTATTTTTCTCTTTTACTGACCCATTGTTCACAAGGACCTGTATTTACTTCAGTGGGATTGTTTTTTTGATGTGATGCTAAAACAGGTGTGAAATAAAAAAATTTTTTGGTGTAAATAGTCTTTCCAGTTACTTTTATGTGTTTATAATGTAAAATAATTTTGAGCTGAACCAAATAATTAAACCATTCTGAAGTTAGGGTTGTTTGGTCCACTGAACCATTCTTTAAAGAGTCATAAATGAATCATATCAGTAAAAAATATACAAAGTAATCTGCAAGAGCAAAATGAACATATTAATTTTATTAATACACTTATTACAGAGTTTCTGGCAGAGCTTCAAAACTGATGGCCTGTAGTCTTTCACCTTAGCTTTGAGTTCTTTGTATGTAGAGTATAGTGTCTTTTGCCGCTAATGGAGAATTGCATTTGCTGAATGACCCCCTAATCAATGTCAAAGCACATCAATGTCGAATTTAGACAGAATGAGACATGTCTTCTGTGGTCAATTTCCGAAACCAACGTTTATTTATGCCAAGGATCTGTGCATCTTTATGGATGCCCCAACATAGGCCAAGAACGCCCATCCATGTTACCCATCCATGACTGGAATATGAGTTTCTAATACTAAAATGTCATCATGGCTGCTCTCAAAGCCGGGCCATTAAACCACATATGAAAGGAATTCAAACGTCTTGAATGAACGTCTTCTGACAAACAGGCCTTAATGGGATCCATGTGGTAAATAGTAACTGGTTGTGGTGGAAGTGAATGAAGCAGAGGTACGTCAGCACATTTTATTCATTGCTCTGTTCAGTACGAATGTTTACATCTGAATAAGATGTTTAAACTCAAACAAGCAGCATCAGCATTAGAGGTAGGGATGCACAGAATTGATTATACTGAACAGTGATGTCATAATGACACTGTTACATTTTTGGACATTCAGAATTGTGCTTTTCATCACCAACAAAACACAGATTCACCAGCACAGTTACAGTTTGGTGCTGAAATGGAAGAAGACACCAAACTACAAGCACAACCTTTACTAAACTACACTTGTTATGATGAAGCCAGAATACAGCCGCTTAGCTTTGTGTTTGTGCTCCGTGCTGCAGTGTTAGGGAGCGTCTCACAATTAGCAGAAGAAATGTGAAGTGTTTCAGTGTCTGTAGCCAATGACACTCACATTAAACACACAACACATCCATGTGACTTACATCATTCATTTTAGACATTTTCATAAGTTTATTAAATATTAGTAATAATGTAACATCTTCATACATATTCATATATTATTGTCTTTGTTTTACATACAAATATAAAAGAATCATCAATTAAACTCATATTATTAAACCTAATGATGTCAAACCAGCTTATTAACATACAGACATTCAGTCCTGACTAACTACAAGACTTATTTTGGGAAATAGTTTAGTTAATAATTTTATAATATGATTAAATTTTTTTAGTTTATATCTTATATTGTATACAGAGCAGTGAGCTGTTGTTATGCTTACACCAAAAGTCTTGTACATTGTTATATACTCCACATAAATGGCCAGCTTGTATAAGCACTGGAGAGCCAGAATATCTTGAAAAAAATGTTTTCTATGTTAACTGATCCCAGGAGTGCAGATAAGTTATATGTAAATGCTTTTTAAATGTTAACATCTTTTTCAGATATTTAGGCCTTTGTCCATTCAAAGACATAAGAGTCTGGTCATCTGTGGCTGCCAAGACAGTGGTAGAGTGAACAGATTATAATGACTTGAGCATCTGCAAAACCTTTACTACAATTATTTTAAAAAAATCACAATATATCGTCGATATATCACAATACACTGTATCGGAAAGCCTGTATGATGGCACATGTATCACCACATTCTTGCCAGTACAGCCCAAGTCAACATGTGGATTAACTTCATGTTCAATATTATAAACTCTACATTAATGGAACTGTGTGCTTTAGTATCATCATATATCACTGTGAGCAGATCAATAATCAATAATCTATTCAAGTGAATTGTCCAAATGTTTGTAAACAGCTGCTCGGTCAATGTTTCTTCTGAAAGCAGGAGCATCAGTACGGAGTTTGTCCTCTGTAGTCTCCACCAGGAAGACTTTACACTAGATTTGATTCCATTCAGTTGGGTGTTGGGTGATAATTTCTGGGTCACAACTCCAACTCATCCCAAAAGTATTGGATGGATCACTCCAAAGAACATGGTTCCACTGCCCAAAACGTTTCAAGCACAGATGAACAAACAGTTGACTGATAACGGACTTCTACTACAAATGTGTTTCACATCTTTTCAACTATTCCTTTAATCCACTGAAATGTTCTTAAGAAGGTTCTTCAGTGGCTTCGGTCCAAAGTATTGCCTTCTTCTTAAGAGTGTATGTGCTTAACCTTTTTATCTTTATATATTTATATACCATATTAAAAACATTTATCATGACAGCGTTTGGTACATTTTTGCAGCACATCATTGCCTGATATGTCCTGAATACACTTTACACACACAAAAAAAACATAAAAATAAATAAAATTTAAAAAATAGTGAAAAAAATTGGCTGAATACCGATCATGGTTCTTCATTTCTATAAATAATTATAAAATTAGTAACTAATCCCAAAATAAGTCTTCTAGTCAGGACTGAATGTATGTTAATAAGCTGGTTTGACATCATTAGGTTTAATAACATGAGTTTAATTGATTATATTTTGTATATAAAACAAAGACAATAATATATGAATATGTATGAAGATGCATGTATGTTACATTATTACTAATATTTAATAAAATGATGAAAATGTCTAAAATGAATGATGTAAGTCACATGGATGTTTTGTGTGTTTAATGTGAGTGTCATTGGCTACAGACACTGAAACACTTCACATTTCTTCTGCTAATTGTGAGATGCTCCCTAACACTGCAGCACGGAGCACAAACACAAAGCTAATCAGCTGTGTTTTGTTAACTCGTGAGGAAAAACACAATTCTGAATGTCCTAAAAAGTAACACTGTCATTAAAACATCAGTGTTCAGTGTTCGTTATTCAGTCTTTTCACATATTCAGGTGAATAGCTATGGTTGCCATATTTTTCGTGCATCCTGATTAAAAGCACAGACATGTTGAATGGAGCATTTTCAAAATGTAAAATGTCAAAACAAGATGTAAATGTGAATATATGATGGTAAAAATGGAGCTAAAATGAAGTTAGACAACTACTTACAACAAAATGCAGCTGTGAGCTTCTTTTTGTCCACTTGGGGGCAGTGTTGACTTCTGCTGCATTGTGTGGCTTCCTTGTGGGGCATCTTGCCCTCCACCTTTCTGCTTTTATGGACGTGCACGTATGATTTTTATGAGATTTATGTGATAATGAAACATCAAACTAAACCTAGCCTAAAGATAAGAGAGATCTCAATGCTCAGTATGACTTGATGTGTTGCAGTTGATGTGTAATAAATCAAAGCTCACACACATTACGAGTAAAGATGAAGACATCGTTTCGAGGCTCAGAACAGACATGTATTTTTAATCAGGCCCACGCCACATCTATTAGCTGTACACCATTAACTGTAGACGTCCCAAACCACATCTAATGTTACCAAGGAATTAGCCGTGGTGGTGAAGACAAGACGTCTTGTCCTACAGACCTGTCTAGCTTTCTCAGAGACCTGGACGTAGCGTGTCTCCTCCACACACACACTAGAGCTCTGAGACGGTGGAGAGGAGGAGGAAGTCTTGAGGCAAATTACTGTTAAGTGGTTCTTGTGGCTTTGTGGCTTTGGTTGATCAGATCCGTATTGAGTGGCATCCTGTTTCACATGAGGTCCATAAGGCTCCTTTAATCACACCACTTTAGAGAGCCGGGCCTGTACTCGGCCGCTGACAAAGACAACCTCCATCATTTGATTTACCTCACATGTAAGAAAACAAAAGCTTGAAGCCGCCGTGGTTTGGCTCGGATGAAGAGCGGCAGCGTACGCTTGCAGACGGGAGGGGCTGCCATTAGTTCTTCGCAGTTGGTGTGTTTTAAACGAAGGGAAAACTATTTCTCTGCTTTGGGTCTTTGTTTTGGAGCTTCTTTGGTCTCGGAGGTGCACGGCACATCTGATGTGGGATGTGTCTTAAAGATGCTTCAGAAAAACCATGTTCTTCTGTTCTTTACGTCCATGTACACGTGTATGTGCTCGTTCCTTCTTTCTTCAGAACACAAATGTAATAACAAAGAGTTGATCCTGCTTTTCTTGGACTGTCTCTACTGTCTAGGGAAGGCTTTTGACTACACTCTTAAAAGAGGTGGTTCTACAGTAAATAAAATGGTTCTATATATTGTAGATGCCTTTTGAAAATAGCACCAAAAAAGCCTGATATTGTAGCTACAGCAGAACCCTTTTAGGGTTCCTTTTAGGGTTCTGAAACAAGTAGTATAAGGACGCACTGCTAATGTTATCACTTACAGTATTGCAATATACAGTGGTAACCCTATTTACAAGCATTCCCACTAACAAGTATTCCAGGTAACGAGTCGAGATCTCTGAATATTTTTGTTCCAGGTAACGAATAAAATTCCAAGTAACGAGTAGCCTAAATTAGTTCAAGTATGCCAACCGCTAGGGGCGCTGCGGTCGTAACATCCCCTAGATGTTAGCGTAGAAGAAGAGGTCAGTCATTACCTTTGACCGCTGTCCAGTGAAAGTGAAAGTGCTAGTGAAAGTGACTCAAAGACAGCAAAAGGTAGTGAACATGGAAAACGACAGAAACTCAGTGAAAGTGATCGTGAAAGTGAAAGTGACCTGTCGCCAGTTTCCATTACTGACTGGAGAAGAAGATGCGATTGTAGATCCCCTACAATGCTGGCGTCGCGGGGATCGCCAACCGTATGAACTTGATTAAATCCGATGAGCAATGAACCTTAAAA
>BRDA01014056.1:84955-95353 GCA_036984385.1 Crenuchus spilurus
GACACGGATTAATCAGTTTTACATGTATTCTTATGGGGAAAATGCATCCAGCTAACGAGCAAACCAGCTAACGAGCAAACCAGCTAACGAGCTCGGCTCCTGCATGGATTAAACTCGTAAGTAGGGTTACCACTGTACAACAGTTTATTGAATTGTAACTCCTGTATCACAATACTTATCAGTCTCGTTCCCAGTTAGACAAATACCAACATTCTGGCAAACACAAAATTTGTATCATTTTATTTTTTTAATACTGAGGTGCTAAAAAGCCCAGAAGAAAAAGCAGCTTCGCGCTTCAGAAGATAGCAAGAAGCTGGAACATTTGCTGTTTAATTAAATAAATATATTTTGGTTAGACTTGGCAAGCAACATTTTCCCCACCTCATTTCTTAGCTTATAATAAAATCATAATTATAGTTAGCAAATATAACCAAACTTGCTTCTCGTTTAATACTCTGTCAAGCTCGGCTAGGTTCTATTTACATATGGCATCGCCGTATATGGTCTCACGTCCTTTAATGTCCTCCAGAAACACTTCCATTGTGTTGTGAATGGTTTTGCAGCACGTTTTTGATTAACTTACATTTGTTTTGTGAATCTGCAGCGCGTTTGTTAAATGTAGTGTATTGCCATTACAAAGCCATTAATATTGTACATAATTGAGTAAATGGGACTAGTTACTATACTTTTTGGATAAACACATCATCAATAAATGTGAACACAAGATTCTGTCACTGATTGATCCTCTGAAATTATCCATTTTGCAGAAACCTAATGCCTAGGACCCTTGATGGTCAGATCACCATGGAGAAGACCCCTAGCTACTTCGTCACCAAAGAGACCCCTTCCAGACTGTGCGCCATGAACTGCGACACCAAGCTGATCGTGGTGGTGCGCGACCCAGTGACCAGGGCCGTATCCGACTACACACAGACGTTGACCAAAAGCCCTGGGCTACCCTCCTTTCAGAACCTGGCGTTCAGGAACTCCAGCTCGGGGACAGTGGACTCCTCCTGGAGTGCCATACGCATCGGCCTGTACGCCCAGCATCTGAAAAACTGGCTCCGGTACTTCCCTCTATCCAGCTTTCTGTTTGTGAGCGGCGAGCGGCTGGTCACTGACCCGGCTGGAGAGGTTGGTCGCGTGCAGGATTTTTTGGGTCTCAAGCGCATTGTTGGAGACAAGCACTTCTACTTCAACCGGACCAAAGGCTTCCCATGCCTGAAGAAGCCTGAGGGCAGCAGCAGACCCCGCTGCCTGGGCAAATCCAAAGGCAGGACTCACCCACACATCCCTGATGAGGTGCTTCAGAAGCTCAGGGACTTCTACAGGCCCTTCAACCTCAGGTTCTACCAAATGAGTGGACAGGACTTCGGCTGGGACTGAGCTGACACGTGACAAGGCGCCAGATTTGGCTTCTCTGGAGTCATGCAAGAAGCACTTTTGGGTCCCTTTCAGTTCAGTTTTTTCAGTGGACCTGGTGGAGAATGGATAAAGGATCATCCACTGAAACAAAGTTGAGAAAGGTGTTACTGGGAGAAGATAGAAGGCTATCATTGCCTCACTAGCAGACGTAGGGTACTGCTGTGTTAAGCCCTAGTGGGATTGGGTTAGTTTATCAGGGGGAGGTCTGTTTTTAAAATTGTACACGTCTGCTCAGTGTTGAACCTCCTGTATCCGGATTCCATTATAATAACTACAGGAGTGAGTTTCTGGGAGGTTTGTAGGGTTTTACCAACACAATTGTCTGTTACATGACAATATGATCACAGTTCATTTGTAGATGTATCTGTGATTTTAGTCACTCTTTTAATAAGTCTTTAATAAGCTGGTATCTGGTCTTTTTAATGGATTTTAGTCTTTTACCTCCATATAAAGCTCTCTCAGGTAGAGTAAGGAGTGGAAGATCTTCCATCCAGACCAGTTAGTTTAATAATTAACTCTACAAAATCTTTAATATTTGTTGATTTGTAAAGGTTTTTTTGTGTTAAAAGACTAAATATGGCTACTAGCCACAGCCAAAATTTTTTATTTTTGAACCCAAATTGACATCTGGCTGGTAAATCACAGAGATTTCATAAAATGATCAGACAAGCTCTGAATTAGCTTAAAAAAGGAAATTTTCTCATAGCACATAAGGAAAATACTCAATAAAATCACTCAGGACCTCCTGTGAACGATAAAATTACACCAGGAGCCCCTGTAAACTTAATCCAAACCAAATAGGGCTTTATCAACAGTTCTGACAGGTCTTAATGAAAGAGATGTAAAGAACAGAAGGTTGTATTCATTGCTCTCAAATATTTACAGTCATTTTTGTAAAAGTTTACATTGAGTTCAAATACTCTTCAAAACAAAGGTTCATATAAATGGTTCTTAGTTCAAGAAAACGTCTGTTAAATGTGTAATCACATGTAAAAAAGTCATTTTAAGAATTCGTTAAGGACAAGTGGTTGTTCTATGATGTACCTCCACATTTCCTATTCAGGCATCTTTGTTTTGAAGAGTGTTGACAGGAGCGGTGATGTATGACTGGAAATAACTGCCTGGTCCTGTTGTCAAGTGGACAACATCCTCAATAAAAAGGAATCAGTACAATATACTGTATATAGGGTCTTAAAATTAAAGTCATTATGCAGTGTATAGCATATTGTGTACCACTTGTTTCATACGTTGACTTCTGGAGCTAAAGCAGGTTCCTCTGTACTGTATATTTAAAGTTTTGATGTAAATATGTGTATTCATTGCTATGATAAGCTAGCATTGCATGAGCGGTCTTCATTCCAGTGGGAAGCCATTACTAAATCATCACTAATGTCAAACATCCCCTCAACACCATCCATTCAATTCATAACAACTTTTCTCTTCACTCCCCTCCTCTCTCAGACACTTCTCTTCTATGCTGTGCACGTCTTCTCTCTCCTCTCTTTGTTTTACCTCAGCTCTCCTCTCATTTCTCTTCACTCCACTCCTCTCTCAGACACTTCTCTTCCATGCTGTGCACATCTTCTCTCTCCTCTCTTTGTTTTTCCTCAGTTCTCCTCTCATTTCTCTTCACTCCCCTCCTCTCTCAGACACTTCTCTTCTATGCTGTGCACGTCTTCTCTCTCCTCTCTTTGTTTTACCTCAGCTCTCCTCTCATTTCTCTTCACTCCACTCCTCTCTCAGACGCTTCTCTTCTATGCTGTGCACCTCTTCTCTCTCCTCTCTTTGTTTTTCCTCAGCTCTCCTCTCATTTCTCTTCACTCCCCTCCTCTCTCAGACACTTCTCTTCCATGCTGTGCACGTCTTCTCTCTCCTCTTTGTTTTTCCTCAGCTCTCCTCTCATTTCTCTTCACTCACATTCTTTCTCAGATACTTCTATATTGTGAACCTCTTCTCTCTGTCCTCTTGTTTCTTTTGTTCCACAGATCCCCAGTGTTTGAGAAAGGTACACGACAATTATTTGAAAAATGATGAAAAACAACAATTCTTATTTGAGGTCCAGTTTAGGTTCTCATCTGTTCACAAGCTACACGTTGTATTTGCATAATCACAGATGGTCACTAAGTCAGCTTTGACCACTTGACAGTAAATCATTTTGTATGTTGATGTATGAGCTTTTACTACTGTACCAGCTTAGTCTGTCTTTATGCTGCCTACCAAAGTATTTTCTACTGGTGAGATGCTTGAAACTGGAAAATGCCATTAAAATGACTAATTCATGTGACTTTGATGCTGCTTATTTGCTACATTTTTGTTCAAGGAAGAGCCACAATATTAATATTATAAATAAGCCCAGCTTTATATTTTTCATCTATTTTCTGGAAAAAATACATTATTCCAAAGGTAAATTTATTAAGCATGAAATCTAATTCCAACCTTAATTGTAAAATCAGCAGGACTATTTATATAAAATTACATAATTAAAAATTATATATAATATAAAAAATTATATAATATGAAAAATATAATATTTTTACTCTTTGGTGTTTAGCACAGTCACCTCTCAGCACTGGGCACTGGGCTTCGACTCCCCATCTGGGTGGAGTTTCCACGTTCTCCTCATGTGTGCATGGGTTTCCTCCCACAGTGGATGGATGTAAAAGTGGAACCGTATTTATTACTGAAAAATGCTAACAACCACATGTTTTACTGTAAATGCTACAGTTTTTTTACAGTGTATAGCTGTTGTTTTTACAGTAGTGTGTTTTTAAAACAACAGTTCAATATAAATTTAATAGCACAATGTAATGTCTTAATTTTTGCAGCTCTATATTTTACAGTGAAACTCTGGCAACCAGTTTCCCAGATTTTCCCATTTGAAGAATATTTTAACAGTGTACTCTGAGGACGGCAAGCACTAACAGTTCTTACATGTTCCTCCTTTAACCAGCATTATACATTTTCTAATGAACCAGTGTAAGAATCTGAGAGATTTTGAGGGCCAGATTGTGATGGTTAGACCACTGGGCTGGAGAATCTGCAAAGTTCTTGGAATGTTCCTTGTCAGAAGTGGTGAACATCTATCGATGGTGGTCCAAAGATGTACACCACCTGGCCACATGGTTCTGAGCAACCATGAATCATGGAATCAATGCTCACTGCTGAGAGGCTTTATACCCCTCTCACCCATGCCTGGCATTAGAGATGGTGCCAACAGGTTGATGTTTAAGGGACTAGACAAGCTGTGTGCATTTGTCACACCAGCTGTCATTTATATTGTGTAAATATTACTTAATTAATGTATCAAATGTAATTAAAGGTGCCACAGAATGTAACATTGTATCTTGGTAGAGTTGAATAAGGACAGTTCAGTACATGGAATTAAACCTTAATCACAGTCCTGACTCCTCCCCTAAAATTAACATACACCAGCCTCACATCCACCATTATTATTGAGGGAATCCTTTCAACACCGTCAATACAATTCATAACAACTTTTTTCTTCACTTGTCTCCTCTCTCAAACACTTCTCGAACATACTGTGCACATCTCCTCTCTGTTTTTCCTCAGCTCTCCTCTCATTTCTCTTTACTCGCCTCCTCTCTCACGCTTCTCTTCCATACCTTGCACCTCTTCTCTCTCCTCTCTGTTTTTCCTCAGCTCTCCTCTCATTTCTCTTTACTCGCCTCCTCTCTCACGCTTCTCTTCCATACCGTGCATCTCTTCTCTCTCCTCTCTGTTTTTCCTCAGCTCTCCTCTCATTTCTCTTCATTCACCTCCTCTCTCACGCCTCTCTTCCATACCATGCACCTCTTCTCTCTCCTCTCTGTTTTTCCTCAGCTCTCCTCTCATTTCTTTTTACTCGCCTCCTCTCTCACACTTCTCTTCCATACTGTGCACCTCTTCTCTCTCCTCTCTGTTTTTCCTCAGCTCTCCTCTCATTTCTCTTTACTCGCCTCCTCTCTCACGCTTCTCTTCCATACTGTGCACCTCTCTCCTCTCTGTTTTTCCTCAGCTCTCCTCTCATTTCTCTTCACTCCTATGAGGTTTTAGAAATATAATGTTAAGTACTCTTTCTTATTTGTACACATTATTTGAGTACTACTTGGACCTGTATCAGAGAACACAGAGGGAAGTAAGGAGGATAAGGAGAGACCCAGTGGTACCTTCAGAGTAGATGGAGCTAATATATGACCGATTGTCTCCCTTCATCCCTCCAAGCTCCTCTTCCTCCTTTTCCTCCTCTACTTTACTGATACCATGTATGCAATGATTTTAGGCTTGTAATTATAAAACATGTCCATCTGCGCCAACAACACATTTTTCTCTCAATTTCTCTGTTTCTGTTTCTGTGTGAGCATCCAAACCACATGACATCTCTAAAAAGCATCATCTGTTTCTTCAGACATGTCTTGATGTGAAGATGTTGATGTGATGCAGCAAATAAACAGAATAGTTCAGAGCTCTATGTTTGACACAGTCCTGCACTTCAAAGGAACATTTCAACATTTGTCTGTTTATCTGCTTTGTATGGTTGATCACTATGGACAACAATTTCAACTCATTTTCTGTGCTTAGACCAAAAAACTCAGTCACTCCAAACTCATTCATAATAAAAGCCACTGGACAGTTTAATACATGTGTCAAGATATGTGACGGCACAATGCCAGCATGAAACTACAATCAGCACCTTAATATATAGTCAAAAATCCAAAAATTCATCAAAAACGGTTTCGTTTTTGTTATAAATTCTATTAAAAGTTATACATCCATCCATCCATCATCTTCTGCTTATCCGTGTCCAGGTCAGGTGGGTAACAACCTAAGCAAAGTAGACCAGGCGTCCCTCTCACCAGCCACCTCTTCCAGCTCATATGGGAGGATTCCAAATTGTTCCCAGATATAATCTCTCCAGCATGTTCTAGGTTTCTCCGGGGTCTCCTCCCAACTGGACATGCCCAGAACACCTCACCCGGGAAGTCTCCAGAAGGCTTGACAATAATATAGTGGTCAGTAGTAGTGTTGGCACTGTGGGCAGCTGCTGGGCATCTTCATAAAGCTTGTGAGCAGATGGAAGTGTTGAAAAATCTCCTGGTAGGTGTTGACTTTGGACCAACAGCAGCACCTCAAACCATCACAGACTGCAGAACCTGCACACTGGACTTCAGACAGCTTGGATTGTGTGTCTCTTGGGTCTGTACAACCCAATCAATACCTGCCCCAACCAAACAGGATATGATATACACCAATCCATCACTAAATTAACACGTCTGACAGATGTGAATAACATTGATTATCATGACAAACTTGAGGTCTGAGGCTTATTAGATGGAAAGTCAATTCTTGTAGATGATGTGTTAGAAGCATGAAGACCTGAGACACTGTGACAAGAGGGTTGGAGCATCTCTGTGATGACAAAGCTGGTCAGTACCTACAGTTCTCAATCTGATCATCTGTGAGATGTGCTAGAACAGCAAGTCTGATCCACCTCATGACTTACAGGACGTCTGTTGATAAGTCTTGATACCAGATACCAGAGGACACCTTCAAAGGTCTTGTAGAGTCCATGAATTGGTGAGATGAAGCTGTTTTGGTGGGATGAGGAGGATTAGATTCAACTTTTGGCTGTGAGAACATGTGCCCGAAACCCTATCCGTGGCGCCCGGTGAGCAGTCATGGGCACTTCAATCATGACCTGCCCGGGGATTGAACCAATGACCTTCCAGTCACAAGACTAGATACCTAACCACCAGACCACAACTGCCCCAAAGATCTTTGATGCCAGAAGTGGGATGTTAGCCATATTAAGTATTAGCTTTAATGTTATGGCTGATTGGTGTATGATGGTAATTATAGCAATAAAAAAGATGAGTAGGGGGAAGATTATGTGAAAGGTTTACCGTAATCTTTTAAAATAAATCAACCACCTAGGGTTCTTTGGGCCTAGAACTTCTAGAAATGATGTGAACATGAAGAAACTTTAGAACTTTCCTTAAAAATGACCACAAAGAGATTTTTTGTGAAATACCATCAAAAAAACTTCTCTAAAAAACAGTGGATAGTTTTAAGACTGCTATTGCAAATAAGTTTTATGACTGTCAAGATCCTTTGTGAAGTTTGCAGAACCTCTACACAATGTAAACCTTCCAAACGTGGTCCTTTATGTTCCCAAACACGGTCCGTAAAAATTAAAAGCTTTAAAGGAACTTTTAAAGCAGAATGTACTCGTTTAAAGGTATTTGGATGCTCCAATAACTTAAGAAAGTCTCTCTGTAGCCAAAAATGAAGTTGTACCTTAACGTGGTACGTCTACTTTGTGCCAGATTTGTTTTAAAGAATGTTATGAAAATTCTTCATTTTTGGACATCACTTAAAAAGGTTCGTTCTTGTAACTGCTCAGAAGAATGCTTGCTGAGTGTACAGATCAATAGGGTAAAAAAATAACTACTAGAGGTCACCATTAAACTTTTTTGGTTGATTATTCATTCATTCATTCATTATCACACCCGCTTAATCCTTATCAGGGTCGCGGTTAGTCCCCTACCCCCTCACTGGGCGCAGGGCAGGGCATTACACTATCCAACCCAGGACAGGGCGCCAGTCCATTGATGGGTGTTTTTGGTTGATTACACACATTAAAAAATATTTTTGTATTACAAATGTTCTGCAATGTTTTATTTAAATATTCAAATGAGGCTTTATCTGATTAAATATGCACTAATTTGCATTAGGCCTGGTTTATGTTACAGGATAATTTGAGGCAGATTCGCTCCTCACAACAATAATAAAAGGTCTCCTAATTTAAGGGTGGTAATAACCGATGATCTTAATGTTTGGGTGTCTATAATCCAGTCTTTACCCCTCTGATCTTCTTCCAGTGCAGTCAGGGCTGCACCCCATTGAGAATCGTAAGTATTAAATATGTTCAGTATTTAGACTCAGTATCCTGTGGTGAGGGGTGGAGCTGATTCTCTGTTGTATAACATGACATCATAAATGAAATACCATCATCCAATGAGAGCTGAGCTGAATTGAATGTGACTTGTGGAGTCTTTATAATGTGAGCTGTAACAGTTTAACATCCTTTTCTTTTTCATGAGCAGAAAACTCAACTAGCACTGAAATGGTTTCACCATCATTAATCATGTTTGTTTACATCTAGTTTGTGAGACTCATCAGCGAGGTTTGAGGTTCGGAGCCATTGGTCAGGTGTGTTACTCAGAAAGTGTGTGGTGCTCAGATGAGCGCCTTTATGACTAACAACGATCAAGGACAGAAAAATCAGTGAAAGATGTCATTACGTGTGGGTTATCTCACATTTTCCAGACTATACTTTCAATAATTGAAATCTGAACAATAAATAAAGTCTGTTTCAAAAGGCATACAGTGGTACCTTGAGATACGAGTTTTATTCGTTCTGTAACAGAGCTCGTAAGTCAGTCAACTTGTATATCAAACAAATTTCTCCCATTTAAAATAACTGAAATAGATTTAATCTGTTCCAGCCCTGTGAAACATCCCCAAACCATCCTAAATTATGGACATAAAGACATGTTTTTAATTAAGAAACACACATATATACTTTACCAATGCATAACAAAATATTTCCATTTCAGATTTCAATAAATATTAGTGTAAAAAAAATTTTGGGGAATTCTTTTACTTTCAATTTTTTTTCACAAAAAGTATGCAAGAAGGACTACAGTGCATGAGACTGGAGATGCAGGTGTTGTGCTGCCCATACTGGACCTTTGCGCCAACGTGCCAACTAGCAGCAGCCACTCGTATCTTAAAATTTCGCTCGGATCTTGAACAAAAATACGGACGGAGTCACACCTCGTATCTTAAAAAAAAAAAAAATTGTATGTTGGTCTGCTCGTATCTCAAGGTACGACTGTATTAGAATGAAAGGTTTTTATAGATGGAATCTCTTTTTGTCTCGTCATAAATCTGAAAACACATTGTTATGTTTTTGAGTGTATAAAATGTCTGTTTTGTGTGTTTTCTTTCCTCTCGTCTGAATGTTATGAAAGCAAAATGGTCTAATATCTCAAAATAAAGATTTTGACCGCTGTCTCTTGCCTTAAAAGTGAAAACCTCATCATGTAAAAGTTGTAAGCTAAGAACAGAAAAGCCAAAAACCAATTGATGGCTGATTTGCATTCATCCCACTCTTGCTCTTTTTTTGACATCTCCACTAGCTTAGTTATTCATTGAGGGAGCTTTGAAGTTACCACACTGTAATTGGCAACTCCCTCTGTTCTACATTTGCCTGTAATGACAGAATCTGATATTCAAGTACATGTAAAAGGTGGATGACTCCAAGTCCTGTTATCTACATATCAGTCAGAGATGGATGACTAAATCAATGGTGGGCGAGTAAATTCTGAATATGGATGGAGTGAGTATGGAATGGAGGAGGAGGTGATCGTGCTCCCAGGTTTGATGAGTCTGTGGGATACATTTTTCTTGGAACATCTCATCTTGTAATCATCCATTTTTTGCAGAAACATCTGTAGATACATTTAATTATGTGCACATGTTGTAGAGGCTCAGCATGTGTTTCTGTGTTTCCGATCCACCAAGGCATGGACTCTGAAGGTGCCCAATGGCTGGCTTACACAAGCAGATATTTTAAGTTGTGTACCAGGACTGCATATTGGTAAGAGCCTTGTGATTTCATAATGATAAAAGGGTTAAGATTATATACAGTAATATCAAATGCCATGTGACAGGGTTTACAACATGTATAAATAAGTGAGCAAACCAGTAAGTTGTAGCAATGGACCAGTGATGCCACCCGGAAACAATATCTCCGATGAGTAGTACAGAGCAATCGACACACCACAGTGAACCAGTTAATCTGTATAATAACACAGGAATGAGGAATGTGTCAGACTTCACAACTGAGCAAACAATCCAAGCGATTGATGGTTATTCACCTGAGTAACTGGTGGTGTTATATAATAATGT
>BRDA01014058.1:0-47836 GCA_036984385.1 Crenuchus spilurus
CGCTGTATTGGCCACAAAAGGAGGCTCTACACCTACTAATAAATTATTGTGGTCTAAAACCAGCTGTTTCAGTTTCATTGTCTAACCCCTGTACACTACCAGTCAAAGGTTTTATGTTTTATGTGCCTACTTGGTCAAAGGTTCATTCTACAGCAAGACAATGACCCAAAACATAAGTCCAAGCTCTGCCAGAACTACATCAGATGGTCAGCTTGAAAACATGGAGTGGAGCACAGTCTCCAGACTTAAACTCCATCCAGTTGATTTGGGGTGAAGTGAAAAGCAAAGCAAACCTACAAGTGGCAACAGCACTATATTTTGCAACTCATAACGAGTGAAAAAAGAAAAAAGAAATTATGTTCACGCATATTATCACTTATTATCGCTCATACACACACACTTTTGCACACACCTGCACATTCCACCTAACACCAGTCTATAATTATTTCTTATTATTATTATTATTATTATTATTATTGACCCTTTATTTTTATACTTATTTACTTTTTGTTTGTTCCCTCTCTCTGCATTGGTTTTCAGTTTTTGTTTATAATGTCAATAAAAAAATAAAGTGAAGGGGGTGGTGGCGGGCCCAAAAAGAAAAAAAAAGTGCCAACATTTATGTGAGGTTCTGCAGCAGATTAGTGAAGAACTGTCTGAAGAATGTTTGATGTCTATTGTAGAAAGAATGTCACGAGTGTGTTCAGCTGTTATATCTGACAAAGGTGCTACTTTGTGTCCAAAGTTTAGACACATTTTGTTACATTTAATGTCAGCAACACATCTCAAATAAAGCTGGTACATCACCACTTGAATGCATGTTGTAATGATGCCCCACCAAAAACGTGTAAGTAAGAACTGAGGACTGTAAAGATTTACTGAACTAATATTCCAGATGAGTCTGTAAACAGTGTGTAGAGTGGACCTGGAGTTTCCCTGAGAAATATGATATAGTGCATATTATCAGAGTGCTCAGCTCTCCTAGTTTATCCTGGACTTTTAAGCATGTTGATCTCAAATGTCTACAAAGATACTGAAGCTTAAAGACAGCGTGCTGTGAACCTGTCCACGTTCTTAAAGAGTTAAAGATGAAAAACACGCATTTCCAAAAGAGTGAGAGTGGACTCAAAAGAATTTGACGAAGCTTGGTAAAGTGACAGATCCCTCTGATACATCTTTGGAGGGCTTGTGGGACCTCCCCTGCTGTTTGACGGATGGAGGCAGTGAAGCGTCTGAGGGAGCACCACTACCATCACTGGCCTTTTCAACTGCACAGCTCTCTTCTCGTTTCCTTTCGTCTGGGTGACTTCAATCAGACGAGACTAAACTCAGCCCCGCTCAGGTGACTTTAAAGAGAAAACGGCTGCAGCACGGACTGACAATGACGTTATGAGACAGGCTTTGTGGGTAAATGATCAGAAGACTTGGATCATTTTTTCAAATACTGCACTTTACTCCTGTCAGCACTCTTACAGTGTGTATGAACAGGCCTCAACTGTTTGTGTTTAGGTGCTGAAACTTTACTTCCATTTCTAACGGCACTTTTCTAGACACTTTTTGAGAATTACAGTCACCTCAAGCACCATGGTCAGCATCCACCTGGATGGTGCAACAGCATCCGATCCACACCAGCACACATTAGGTCTTGTGAAAGAGAATTTTGAAGATGAGATGAGCTGGAGTGGGAAATTTAGCCAGAACATCAAAGTAACACCTCAACTCAGAGGAAATAACCAGAGATCTTCATCTGACATCAGAGAATTGGGACCTCCGTTAATTTACTGCACTCCACCAGTGCATTGGGGCACTGGGATCCACACAGAACACAGGAATAGCTCCTCCAGTTGCCCACCAACACCAGCACACATTTTCCTTGGAGGTCTCCCATCCAAGTACTAACCAGACCCAGGCCTGCTTCTTTGTGGTACATTTTGCAATTGTTGCAAAGCGATCAGATGGTTATTTCCACTCATACAAGTCAATCAATCAATCAATCAAATTTTATTTTTAAAGCACTTTTTACAACTGATGTCACAAAGCAGCTTTACAGGGTTAGTTATAACAGACATCAAATCATTAATCCCTAATCCCCGGTGAGCAAGCCAAAGGCGACAGTGGCAAGGAAAAACTCCCTCAGAGCTGGAGGAAGAAACCTTGGGAGGAACCAGACTCACATGGGGGACCCATCCTCCTCTGGTCTGCTAATTCTAAGTGTGTTATAAATCATAATCATATGATATTGTTGTAATGTTCAGGTGAACTGATATGGTGACAGTAGTGGGACAGGAATGATCCAAGTCCAAACTCTGACTGTGTGAACTCGGACTCTTCCAAAGCATATAAAATAGTCATAAATAATTTATAGCTTTTGGTTCAATAACATTAAAACACACTTTTGTGTTGTTCTGGCTATGGCACTTGCACAGTTCTCCAGAGCAAGGGAGGCTCTCCTGTTCGCAGCACAACCAGCAAGCTGATTGGCTCTTTTTCTCGAAGGCCGAAGTTAACAGATGCCATTCTGAGAGTTACAAGAATTCTCAATCATATTCCAACCAGTGACCGCTCTCCTCCTTTATTATAACTGCTTTATCACAGCCAAACCATTAAGACCAATATATTAAAATGCTTAATGGGACAAGGAGGCAGCTCCAAACTCATAGAGTCTACAAGACCTCTAAAAGGGTCCTGTGGTATCTGGCATGAAGGCGTAAGCAACAGGTTCTTGTAAATTGTGAGGTGGAGCAGCCACAGATTGGACCTTTTTCAGCACATTCATTGAGATCTGTTGAATTTGGAGGCTACTATAGATAGATGGGTAGATCAATATCTAAAGGTTTTTGCCCATTTTTATCCCTTTCCCAATGTAGTGGTAGCCAATTAGCCCATCCCCTCTGTTAGGAGTCTCTCCATCACTTTTGCACTGTCTCTGACTCTAGAAGGGTGAAGACAAGCCCAAGCCTCCTCTGTTGCGTGTGATGCAGCCACCTCCTCTTTTCAAACTACCATTGATACACCAACCATCACTGTCACTGGGAGCCAATGCACTCAGAGGAAAGCGCAGGATTCCCTGCTTCGATGGACCAATCAGTAGACGCCTGAGCCAGCGGACATCGCAATGTGTGAATGATAGGGAGAAAGAGCGCCATCTACTTGCCCAGAGAGAGCACTGCCAATTTTTGCTCTCTTGAGCCCCGGCTGTTGATGACAAACAGCATAACCGGGATTCAAATGGTCATAGTGTCAGCGTCTTAGCCTGCTGAGCCACCTGGTGCCCCATCCATGTAATCTTAAGTAAACTGCAGACGGGCAGTAAATGTTCTTTTTGCAGAGCGACAGCTTTGTTGTTTGTTGTCGTTCTCTTGATGGTATAGAAAATTCTAAAGGGTTCAGAGATTTTCAGGCACCACTGTAAGTCTGGGTAACATAAAATCATGAGAACACAGGACCTTTTGCCCTGTTCATCGTGCAGTTTGCAGAACACAGAAACCTTGTACACAGGAATGAGCTGTGTGTGCTTTACATTGTTACATAAAAGCTCTGTGTTCAGGAGTGTCACTCAGCTGTATGTAAGATGCATGTTTTGGGGCAGAAGGCAGTTGAAAGCTGACAGAACAGGCCCAGTACATTGTGGCTCTTAGTGTTGTGGAAGTGCTCTTACAGTGTGGGCGCCAGTAAAAACAGTCATTTTCTAAGCAAACGATTGCATAACAATAGCAACCGCAGCACAGCTCTGCAAAGCAATTCCCTTCCACCAAAGTAATTGCTCCGACGCTGTTGGTTTGTGGTGCTGGTGGATATTTAATCAGATGGTGGTGGTTTGTTTAGATGAGTCGTGTACAGTAATTTGATTCTTTCATAATATATCCAAAATTAAAAACCACAAGCAGCAAACTGTAACTCCTGCTTCCCACAGTTTGTTTTTTGGATGGAGAATTTCTGAGGCCCCTCCTGCGCTGTGCAGTGACAGTGTACCACTTTTGGCCCTGCTTAAATCATCTGACAGTAATCCTTTTTCTGTGACTGATCTCTCTGTCAGCAGAAAGCAATATCAAAACCTTCATTTGCCCTGCCAAGAAATAACACAAAGCAGACTTGGAGCGGCCAAGGAATATTTTCCACCAGCAGACTGTCGCACTGACGTCCACTCTCCCTGGGCACCACCATCTGTATCTCTTGTTTTCTTTTTTTAATCCTTGTCATGCCCCCCAGATTTCGACACTGTTTTCTCTGCCCTCTGATGCGTCTCTCATGGCTCACCGAGGATGCATTTCTCTGCCACACTTTGCTGTAATTATTAAGGTAATGATGCTTATCACACACACAATTTGAATGCAATTTGCATTCACGTACATTCTTGTATTCCTGGACTCTGGGATAGAATATTAATCAGAGCTCTTAAAGGAGCTTTTCACCCAAAAATAAGAAACATTCATAGCAAAATATTACGGCCGTCTATCTAACAGGGCAAGACGTGGCACTGTATTAGGCGACGGAGGGTATTCGGAAGTTTTCATTCCAGGTATCAATGGCCTGTAGGCACCACTGTTATCACTGGGAGGAACTCAGTGTACAGGAAGTCCATTCTCTGTACAACTTCACTACAACATCTCTAGAATATCACACAAATTTAGCGGTTACCACTGGGAGCCTTTTGAAAATCAATTATTTTACACTCTGCTACAACTGAATGGTGTGCTCACTTATTCATGCATGCAGCAAACCCTGTCACAATGCATAACGTTCAGGGCATAGATTTTGATTCGGTTATCATTGAGTTTTTTTCTGGGAGAAAAACTTGTCCCAGTTATCATTCATCTGCCCGGTTTTCATTGGTGTGCTGACTCACTGCTAATGTTGTGAAAACAAAGCATCACCCCACAGCTTCTTCACTCACCCACGTATTCATTCTGGCTTTGTTCCTCGTTGTTTCTCTGGCTGTGTTTCTTGGACTTTCTCATTGATAACACAAAAAAAAAACCTAAAACACTTCAGACTAAAGCGATGGAGCGCAGCATTACCACCTGAAAACAGATGCAAAAACAAGTAGCGTCCAAAAATGGGTGCAAAAAAAAACATACCGGCAAGTTCTAGATTCAAGATTCAAGAGTTTTATTGTCATGTACACAGTAAACAAACAGTTACACTATAAAATTAAATTCTTACTTTGCTAGTCCTCCACTTCAATTAGGCATAATCTAAAATGGAGCGTAACTAAAACTAAATTTGATATAAAATAATTATAGTTTTACATACAGAAAATAATGAGAAATAAATACAAAAAAATAATGAAATGGATAAATGAACATTTAACATCGCTCTTACAGGTTTACACTCCATTTTAGAGTGTGCCGGTGTGGTCCACTTTAGTATGACGTGTTTTAGTTTGTTTTGAGCATTTTCAACGAGAAACAAAGCCAGAATGAATGTCGAGCACATGGGTGGGGGCTTTGTTTTTTGCTAAATTAGTAGCAAGTTACATGGGCATACCAAAAAAAATAAAAAATTTCCCCCAAAAAAATTTATGATAACCAAATTGTATGATAACCAGGACAAACAATAACCAAGGTTCCAATGTAGTTGTTTATATAACCCCTAAGAGATGGGTGTTTACGGATTAAGATAAAAAAAAATACAAATACTAAAATACAGACCTTTAAGAGTTTATCCAGCACATTTTCGTAAATGTTTGCTGGCTTATTTGAGTCATTTTAGCTTGTGTGTAGCAGTGTTCATATTTCAACTGCTAAAGAATGTAGAGGATCCAGTTAAATTCAGAAAACAAATGAGATTTAGAAAAAAACATTCACTGTTCCCATAGAGATGTACAGCTCTGACCCAGCTCTTTTCTCCAAAATACAAAATATGCTTAAGACAAAAGACTAGCCTGCTTACCCCATTTAGCATACTGAGCAGTCCAGAAACACAATAAACAGACACTGTACAGCACTAATTACCCCTAAGACAAGCCAGAGGACCCCTTAAAAACACCATATGCACCAAAATGAATGAAAATGCAGACATTATGTTTCTCAGTAAAGTTTTTGTGAAGCTCACAAATCTGAAATTGTATGATTGAAAGCAATTATATTATATATAGAAGAGACTGTTCCAATGACTTTATTCCAGAAGGATAAGTCTTCAGGACAATGTGATGCAAATAAATGAATTAACAATATAATTAAAACTCAAACCTCCAATAAACTGACTTCTAAGATTGTATGGGTGGAAAGTCTCTGGTCTTCACTTCCTGTCACCTCAAATCTGTTGTGCTAACTGCCGACTACCTTATTAACCATGTTAGCATTCTGCTTATTTTCCCTTAAAAGTTCCTAGCTACGGTGGCCCACGGAGTCACATCACAACAACATTCACAAAGCAAAAACAAAAGCTGAGAACACAACAGCATTAACGGAAAATGCAACCACATTAATAAAACGCTGCAAACAAAAAAATCACAACACAACAACATTAAGAAAATCCACACCTGAAATGCTCCCAGCCACTAGGGGGCAGGGTTGCCAGGTCCAACAAAAATATCCAGGCCAATGTCCATGAAAAACCCGCCCTTCAGAAGCTTAAACTAGCCCAAAATACAGTCATGGCCGAAAGTGTTGGCACCCCTGAATTTCACACCTGAAACCAGATAAAAAGGAGAGAAGTTGACTCAATCTTTGCATTGTGTGTCTGTGTGTGCCACACTAAGCATGAAGAACAGAAAGAGGAGAAGAGAACTGTCTGAGGACTTGAGAACCAAAATTGTGGAAAAATATCAACAATCTCAAGGTTACAAGTCCATCTCCAGAGATCTAGATGTTCCTTTGTCCACGGTGTGCAGTTTACAACCCAAGTTTACAACCCATGGCACTGTAGCTAATCGCCCTGGACGTGGACAGAAGAGAAAAATTGATAAAAGGTTGCAATGCAGGATAGTCCGGATGGTGGATAAGCAGCCCAAATCAAGTTCCAAAAAATCCTTCTGGGAAAACATCTTGTGGACAGATGAGACCAAGATAGAGTTTTTGGTAAAGCACATCAATCTACTGTTTACCGAAAACTGAATGAGGCCTACAAAGAAAAGAACACAGTACCTACAGTCAAATATAGTGGAGGTTCAAAGATATTTTGGGGTTGTTTTGCTGCCTCTGGAACTGGGTGCCTTGACTGTGTGCAAGGCATCATGAAATCTGAAGATTACCAAAGGATTTTGGGTCACAATGTAGGGCCCAGTGTCAGAAAGCTGGGTTTGCGTCCTAGGTCATGGGTCTTCCAGCAGGACAATGACCCCAAACATACTTCAAAAAGCACCCAGAAATGGATGGAAACAAAGTGCTGGAGAGTTCTAAAGTGGCCAGCAATGAGTCCGGATCTAAATCCCATTGAACACCTGTGGAGAGATCTTAAAATTGCTGTTGGGAGAAGGCACCCTTCAAATATGAGAGACTTGGAGCAGTTTGCAAAAGAAGAGTGGCCCAAAATTCCAGTTGAGAAGTGTAAGGAGCTTGTTGATGGTTATAGGAAGTGACTGATTTCAGTTTTGTGTGAAATTATGTCAAATTTGCCTTTTTTTCCTCTGTTTTTTGTGTTACTCCAATACACACAAAGGAAATAAACATGTTTATAACAAAACATGTGTAATTGCAATAATTTTCTGGGAGAAATACTTCATTTTCTGGAAAAAATTCAGGGGTGCCAACACTTTCGGCCATGACTATCTGTCACACGTTTGAAGCAAATGGCAAAACAACTGTGAGTGTATGACTTAGTATTTTGTTTATAAGGGATTTATTATCAGCCCACCAAACCTTTTTCTTTTTCCCAGTCCTTGCAATACCGCCTCGCCTATTTCCCCATTTACCTGGCATATTAGCTAGTGACTGTTTTCTCTTCACCTTCTCTCTCTCTCTCTGTCTCTCTCTCTCTCTCTCTCTCTCTCTCTCCCTCCATCTCTCACTCCTTTTCAGGCTATATTTCCTTATCTTGTTATGTTCTCTTTGTTGTTATTGTTGTATTCAAACTTCCTTAGTGTAGACTTATACATGTTTACAAGTAATATCCTAGGCAACACCCACTTTTTTGTTGTTTTTATTTGGCGGCCGCGGTAATTTTTAAAAGTAGCCCAAAAAAACGCACCCGCCACCCTTGAATTTTCACCCATGACTGGATTTTCAAACAAGCCCAATTTGGCGTGAAAACCACAATGATTTAAATTATTGATCACGTATAATTTTCATCAATTGTTATAAGCTGCTTATTTTGTAAACAAAAATATGAATGCCATACAAGGCTTAAACAGACCGTTCAAATGTTCAAATTCTACAAAGAAGAGGGGACCAAAATTCCTCTTTGGAGATGTGAAAGACTCATTGCCACAGGCAACACAACTATTTACCAAATCTAGGGGCGATTACTTTTTCACATTGGGCCAGTTTGATTTGGATATATTTTTTCCTATAATAAATGAAATCATGCTCAGTTTCTTTTTGTCTGATATGCATTTGTTTAAAGGCTCTTCATCCAGACAGTTTATAATGATTAATATTAGCTCTTTACCTTTTTTACATTACATTTAATGTGCTACTTTTTTAATAAAATGTAATTTACAAAATAGAAAATGATCAAATGATATGTGATAAATACTTAAAATCATGCTTGTGCTTTCAGTACAACGTTAACAGCTGAACAGGACCCCCTAGTAGCCGGGAGCATTTCCAGTGTGGGTTTTCTTAATGTTGTTGTGCTGCGCTTTAATGTAGTTGCGCCGCACTTTCTTAATGTTGTTGTGCTGCGCTTTATTGTAGTTGGCCGCACTTTCTTAATGTTGTTGCGTTGTGATTTTTTTATTGTTTGCAGCGTTTTATTACGTTTTCCATTAATGCTGTTGTGTTCTCAGCTTTTGTTTTTGCTTTGTAAATGTTGTTGTGATGTGACTCCGTGGGCCACCATACCCAGCATTTATAAAAAGAAACATGGCCATACAGTAGGTCTGAGAAAGCCTTTGCTGAATGAATGAATGAATGAACATTACACTTATATAGCGCCTTTCTAGATACCCAAGGATGCTTTACAATTAGCACACTCCATTTACACACACTCAACCACACTCACACCGGCGAGAAGCGGCAGCCAATTGCGCACAGCGTACTCTCAACCGGAAGCGACCGTCCACCTACAGGACTGCATCGAGCACTAGGGGGATCACCCAGGACAGAGTGCCAACCATATCTGGGCAAACATACATACATACATTCATACACAGACATGCACACACTCACACACACCAGGGCATTTTTTTTTTTTTTTTTAAGAGTAGCCAGTCCTCCTGACCTGAATGTTTTTGAACTGTGGGAGAAACCGGAGTCCCCAGAGGAAACGCGGACATGGGGAGAACATGGAAACTCCACTCAGATGTGGACTCGAACCCAAGACCTCAGCACTGAGAGGCGAATGTGCTAACCACTAAGCCACCGTGCCGCCCACGGTGGCAGATCCCAGAAAATTGAAGAACATCTTTCTCAAGTTAGGTACCATGTGTATCTGGAGAACATAGAACCCTTGAAACATCAGAATGCTAAAATGTTAGCATTCTTAATAAGGTGGCAGGAGGGTGAGATCTTGCGAACCGATCCAGTGTCTTGCTATGCTAGCATGTTCTCCTTTAGAACATTTTCTGGGATCTGGATAAGAGATAAGACAAATCCCAAAGCTGATATTCAATCCTGACACAAAATGTTACACGGTGACAGAAAACACTACCATATAATCCTAAACTTGACTTGGCAGGAGAGCGTACGGCTTGATCTACTTACATAAAAGCTGAGTGCAGCAGAAAGCAGATCTGGTGCTAAATGCACAGAACAATGTGCCTTCTTAAATAAGTAACCTCGGTGTCCCAATTGCAGAATTCTCTTTGTTAGGTGCCATCTCGCAGAGGTTTATATGGGGCAAAGACTCATTCTATCATCTGTCCCTGCAGTGCAGAGTGGAATTTACATGTAAATAAGACTCCCACTGTACATATTTACCTCTCACAGGCGCACAGCTTTAGGCATTGTGTGAAAGTGTAGACACCAAAAGGTAGCTGGTTGAGGTCTTTGTAGTAGTGTGATGGGATGCCATGTCACTGGATTTACACACTACAGGGTTTAACGTCGATTATTTACACCACATCTTCAAAAACGATTCTGTTTACAGGGATTTGGCTCCAAAGCATTTACTGAGGACTGGACCACAAAACATGGCACTCCAACTCATTCCAAACACATGCGATGTTATTTCCTTCTTTCAAAGAATGCTGCTTCATAGTCCAAGGATGGGCAGCTTTACATCTCTGCAACTGATGCTTGGCATTGCTCATCATGTGGTGCTGCTCTGTTCTACTGCCTATCATTTTCTATGGAAATCACATGGCTGCGTCAACATTCTGTATGCTTTAGTCAAATCCACTAAAAGCACAATCTGCCCACCCAGATGACAGTTTTATCGCTCAAAACGTTGCTCCTGGAGACTTAATGGGCTCAGAAGATTTGCTAAAATGATGAGAAGTAGCATGAGATCAGAGACGTCTGGTCCAGACAAGCACTATAATAGTCATTTACAGCTTTTTAAATCACACCTTGCCTATGGCAATACACTTTTATATCAGAATATTATGACCATGCGTTATAACAGTGTTCCCTCAGTGGTGATCTCTGAACATACTGAGTCCATTATAGAGGTTAACTGGTTCACTGTGGTGTGTTATTTGCTCTGTAACACTCGTCAGAGTCATTACTGCCCTTTGGCATCCGTGGCCCACAGGGCACCACTGGAATGCCGTTGGGAGGCACTCAATGTACAAGAAGTCCATCCTTAGTGTGCCATCACTACAGCAGCTCTAGAACATCCTGCAAAGTTTGCGGTTTCTGAGATGCCACCACTCTTTTAAGCATTTACTATCACTCTCACATTGCAATGTCCGCTGGCCCAGGCGTCTACTGATTGGTCCATTCGTAGCTGGGAATCCTGCGCTTTCCTCCGAGCGCGTTGACTCCCCAGTGACATTGTATCAAGCGGTAGTTAGAAAAGAGGTGGTGGCTGTATCACACTCAACAGAGGAGCCATGTGCTTGACTTCACCCTCCTAAAGTCAGGGACAGTGCAAAGTGATGGGGAGAGTCACTAATGGGCTGGGTTAATTGGCGACTACCACACTGGGAAAGGGAGAAAATTGGCAAAAATGTATTAAAAAAAAAACAAACAAAATTACTTGACGGCACTTAATAATAATAGAAAATGAGGACGATACTAATTATATTCATTTTAATTTTGGGTGACATCAACAACTGCTGAGTATTTTACCAAAAATATTATGTTAAACAGGGATTAAGCCAATATTCTGTGAAGCTCCTGATAGCAGCTATGATTGAATGGGTTGATTATAAGGGATATATTATGGCTCTACTGTGTATTTTGGTAAATCCAGCCGCAGACTTCCTGAACGCTGGGTAGAGATGAGTGTGTGGCGAGTGACAGCTGGTGTTGAAACGGAGCTGAGGCGTGCAGTGCGAGTCAGTGGATGCCCTGTGTGCCGCAGTCACCGAGGCTGAAGCCTGCTTGAGATTCCTGAGCTCCTTGTGTCTCCCAGCTGTCTGTCACGGGGGAATGACTTTTCTATCCGCTCACTGACTATATGGAGTGGAGCGAGGGAAGAAAAAAAAAGCCCACAGTCAAAATTGGCTTCCATTGATGTCAGCGTGACACATGAAATGGCTTCTTTTGTACGACTCCCAGGGTGTCAGACTGAGTCCGCTCGTAGGCCCTGTTTTAACTCCCCCGCCTCCGTGACTGGTACACCGCAGAACCCGTCAACAACAACCTACAGAACACCGCCGTAATGTCACTGCCAGTATGTGATTCATTACTCCATGAGTGTGGCCTGTTAGCTTAGCTCATTAGCAATAATATCTACATGAATGAAAAATGGTAAAGGGCAGTCGTTCAGTTCAACATACACTTACCAATTTGTGTTTCCATCATATGGGCCATGAGCACTTTTGGGGGCAGCTGTGGGCTTGTAGTTAAGGGCCTTGTGACATGAATGTCGCTGGTATGTCCCGTGAACCAACAGGACACAACTGAAGTGCCCTTGAGCAAGGCACCTAACCCCCAGCTGCTCCCTGGGCACCATGGCTAAGCTTCAGTCAAGTGTTATCACTGTTCCGTACTGTGTTCGTTAGTGTGTATGTCTGTTTCACTGGATGGATGGGTACAATTCCTCTGTGTGCAAGCACATTAGTCAATGTGTCACTTTCACTTTCACTGAAAGTTGGATTGTCAAATATACAACATTAAGAAGAAGCTAAAATACTTAATCTGATGTTGGTCCTGGAGGTATTGACCACTGTTGAAGCATCCCATAAGCCTTAGCATTTCACAGATGCCCCCTCCTAGTCATAATGATTTGGCTCTTGTCCATTTCTTCCAATATTCTCTTACAATCTGATACATCTCAGACCTCCACATGTACCACTGTTCACTTCCTTTCAGCCTGTTTTTCAATGGTCAGGATCACCACAGTGCAGATATTATTTGGGTGGTGGATCATTCTCAGCACTGCAGTGACACTGATGTGGTGGTGGTGTGTTAGTGTGTGTTGCGCTGGTAGAACAGAAATGCTGATGTTTTTAAACTCCTCACTGTTTTAAACTGTCTATCCATCCATTCATTCAGCCAGACAGCCAGCTACCTACTCATCTGTCCCTCCATCCACCAATCCATTCATCCTTTCATTCATCAAACCAGCCACCTATCCATTCATCCATCCATTCAGTTGCCCATTCATCCATTCATCCAACCAGCTATCCAGACAACCATTCATCCATTCATTAAAATGACCAGCCACCCATTCATCCATCCATCCAGGTGCCCATATATCCATTCATTCACCTATCCATCCATCCAGTCAGCCATTCCTCCATTCATTTATTCATTTTTCACTGAGAGCTTTCAATGAGCCGTGTTTCATTTTGCCAGAGGTCCTGATGCCAAGAGGATTGCCTCTTGTTAAAGTAGAAGTTCAGCAGCCTTGAAAGACTATGAACTGTCTGGGCTTTCTTTTGGAGTCGTCCTCAACACTATCAGCAATATGACAGCTGTGCTGGAACCAGATGACACCGCTGGCCTCCCCAGTGCTTAACTTATTCCACGTTTCGATTCATTATTGTGTCGAAAAGAGGCCTCTGTTTAAACATGCCTGCAGGATGAATTGGAACGTGGTGAGAGAAATATTTTTCATTTCTTATCAGCCCTGTCTCTGAAGGGACGCCGGTGCCTGAGCTGGAACTCGGTAACCATAGGGACAAGCATCTGAAATCCACCTGTGTTCAGAATCACAGCGCCTGTAGACGGAGCATGCAGGAGCGGCTCCAGAACACAGTACCGGGTTTGTTGTAGGTGATACATAGAGCCTATTGCTCCACTGTCATGATCTTTCAAAGATTTCTCGTCCAAATACTCTGAACATCAAATTGAAGGAGATCATGTTCAGAATGCCGCCAAAATCTCCAAGGTGGTATTGCCATCTAGAGGAATAACATGGAACTGATGTGAGGACATGTCTCAGTTATGTAAGCAAGGATGAAGAATTTTAACCCTTTCTATGGGACTGTGGTTATGATGGCTGCTTTAAAGGACAATGCTAAAAACAAAAGATAATGAATGAACACAAATTATCAGTGTGAAAATCATTAGAAGCCAAATGATGCCTACTCTAGTCATTGTTAGTCATGTTAGTATCACTGATTGATGAGGACCAAGTCTGTTTCACACCTACAGGGGTTAGACAATGAAACTGAAACAGCTGGTTTTAGACCACAATAATGTATTAGTAGGTGTAGGGCCTCCTTTTGCGCTAATACAGCGTCAGTTTGTCTTGGGAATGACATATACAAGTCCTGCACAGTGGTCAGAGGGATTTTAAGCCATTCTTCTTGCAGGATAGTGGTCAGATCACTACGTGATGCTGGTGGAGGAAACCGTTTCCTGACTCCCTCCTCCAAAACACCCCAAAGTGGCTCAATAATATTTAGACACAAAGACTTGCTGTCTTGGTCACAGATGCGCCAGCAAGACGTGCAGCAACAATTTGTCCTCTTTTGAACTCTGGTATGTCACCATAATGTTGTGTGCATTGTAATATACTATATAACTGTGCTCTTACCTGCTAACTGAACCTTCACACTCTGCTCTTACTGGTGCAATGTGACATTAATGAAGATTGGCCACCAGACTGGTCCAGTTTAGCCATGAAACCTCCCACACTAAAATGACAGCTGTTTCACTTTCATTGTCTAACCAATGTATATACAGTATGTGAAGCTAAATATGCAGGATAACACCCTTAAAGCTGTAAAGCTGTAATGTATTCTCCTTTGACATCAGCTTACTTGAAAGGATTTGTTGGACATTAAGCCAGTGGAAAGCCAGAGACACAATTACCAGACTGTGAAAAAATCAAGGCTACACACTGGCTTTGCCAGACCCAGCTAGCATAAACAGCCACTGAACATTTTCTGTTAATCAGCTATTATTACACATTAGATTCAAACAGTACAGGTTTCAAATAAATGATTTTACATAGGCTACAGTGATGCTCAAAGAATGCTTTACACAGGTCATTCATATGTTCCCAGGGTCCCATGTTCCCAGGGTCCTCTATTCCAATGGCACTATATTCTCAGTGTCCTGTGTTCACAGGATCCTATGTTCCCAGGGTCCCATGTTCCCAGGGTCCTACATTTTTGGGTCCTATATTTTCATGCTCCTATGTTCTCAGCATCCTATGTTCCCAAGGTCCTATATTCTCAGAGTCCTAAGTTCCAATGGTGCTATGTGGCCAGGGTCTTTTTTTTCTTTTTATAACTTTTTGCCAATTTTCTCCCTTTCCCAGTGTGGTAGTCACCAATTAACCCAACCCATTAGTGACTTTCCCATCGCTTTGCACTGGCCCTGACTCTAGGAGAGTGAAGACATGCACACGCCTCCTCCATTGCGTGCAATACAGCCACCGTCTCTTTTCGATCTACCGCTTGATTCACCATTCCTGGGGAGCCAACATGCTCAGAGGAAAGCGCAGGGTCTCTAGTTTCAAATGGACCAATCAGCAGACGCCTGAGCCAGCGGACATTGCAGTGTGAAAGTGATGGGGAGTGAAAGCGCCATCTAACCACCCAGAGAGAGCACTGCCAATTTTGCTCTCTTGGGCCCCGGCTGTTGATGGCAAACAGCATGACCTGGATTCGAACTTGCAATCCTCTGGTCATAGTGTCAGCGTCTTAGCCTGCTCAGCCACTCAGGGCCCGTTGCCAGGGTCTTTTGTTCCAATACTGATATGTTCCCCAATTCAATATTCTTTTGTCACACAGAAAATATATCTGTGGTTTTCTGGGACAAATCTGACCCAGCAGAGAATATTAGATATTATGAGTGGTTAGTGATATGGTTAGGTTTAGGGTTCCATATTAAGTAAATACAGAACTGGACAACACCATTTAGAGAACTGGAGCTAAAGAACACAGAAGCCTGGGAACAAATGACCAATATGATCCTCTTTCACATGTTTTAACTAGCAAACATTAGCTACCAAGCTAGCTAAAAGTAGGCTACACTTGCTAACCTTTCTGACTCTCACACAAGCATTTTTTTTAGCTTAGTTACTTATTCTTGTACCATTGGCCAACCCCCTGGACCCTAAGCTCATGAGCCAGCTAAATGTTAGCGAGTTAGCTAATCAAGATTGATGAGGTGCTTTGAACCTAAAAAGGTCAGAGTTTGAAACAATCTTAATTAAAAGTGCAATGTACAGATGTGCTTCATATTCACTTTAATGCCAATTATCTCAAGTAGATCTCTCCCATAAAGGTCACATTTCTCCAGCAATGTAGAACATCTGAGAAACTGCTGAACAGGTCAAACAGTCAGTGGTTGAATGGCTACGGTCTGCCAGTCACTGGCAATCTTTTACACAGGGACTGAAAATAGTGTGAAAAATCATAACAGCATGATAAAGACAAGCCAACAGTGCTTAAAGAAAACGGATTAGCATGCTAACGCCTAAAGCCAAAGCAGAAACAGCAGGCAAAGAAATACAGTAGCCAACAGAACTCAGTTTATACCTCCGTCCTGACCCATTCGCCAACGACACTGTGCATCATTAGCTTCTTGATGATCGTTTTGATAGGGCTGCCATTTGGACATCGCTAGCAACTAGAGCTAATGTTTAAGAAAAGGGGTCGGAAAACATAACTGGGTTAAATGAGCCACACAAACTGGACCCAAGAGCACTGGAAGAAGGTAATATGGTCTGATGAGCTTTCTTTTGCCTTTTTTCTATTCTCGGATGTGTTTTTTCTCATTGAGAAAGCCAAGGGAAGCTTCCAACCCACACTGCCCCGCTCCCAGCTGTTCCACAATAATACAGCATTGAACAGCTGAAAGCTAAATTGTTCAAAATATGTAGAGTATAATCGCATTTGAGAAAGGGTTGAAGCCGCTCTGCAAGACAAAAGGCAGGATCCTCGTTCTCAGAAGAGATATATCCACATGCCATATCCACATTTCAAGTCATTTTATTTCTACTCAGCTGATCTGTACCACACTTGTTAACTGTATAATGTATTATGCTAGTTTATACCTTTGACAAGTGCATTGTAGAGAAGAGCTTATAGTGTTGGATTAAACCTCATCTTGGACTGAACAGTAAAGATAATGCTGTTTTAACATTCTAAATCCCATATAGTCTTCGGGTTTAATACAAACCTGGAACCGCAAAACTTTTAACACCCCTGGGCCAGTGCTATAAGGTGGCTTGGGGGGAAATAACTGATTTTGAAACAAAAGAGTTTGGCTAATTTGTGCTTGGCACAAACAAAGCAATTTCTTGACCCCTTCCAACTCATTCGTTCACCCCACTCACTCACCCAGAGCTGCAATCAGTGGTACACTATTACAAGCCATTTGCCAGGGGCCCCATGACCCTAAGGCCCCAAATATAAATTAGACATAATATATGTGTAACAATAGAGCTTAGGCAGAAGGAAATAATGCAAAGTTGGTTTCCAGAACAAACAAAACTTTCTTCACAAGACCAGAATATAAAACTAAACAAAACAAACAAATTATGATAAACAGCCCTGTAAGTGACAAACACATAACTTAAGACAACCTAAATAACTAAGGTAACCAAACACAGAACTATGGTGACGAAACACTAGCAAAATAAATTGACTCACGAAATAAATTGCAAACAATAACAAGAGATAATGAGAGAGCTGGGCTGTGTAATGACATGACGTAACTGGGGGTGGAGACATGAACAAGACACGTGGAAGATGTAAACAAACCCAGAGCATGTCGACAGAAATGGAAACATGGACGAGGCTGAGGCAGGGGGGTATGACAATATTAAACATATTCAATTGCATATACAATTTAAAAACAGCAATAAATTGCCAATGTAGAGATTATTTTCATTTTATTAATACCCCATGTCAAATTTGTAATGTTTTGATGACATAGCTGCAGACTACTATTAACAAGACATTGAAGCAAAATATACCATGTGGAGAAGCTATTTATATGATTATTTTTTTTGTATTATATGTACCAAATTCATGCATTTATCAAACACCATGCAAAAAATATACAAAAATGAATGTATTTCAAAAACTAAATGACGCTAAAATAAAAACCTAAGTTTAAAAACCCTCAAAGAGATTTCATTCCTGTTTATACTTACAGCCCCAAAATGAATCCAGCCCTGATGCCAACAGACATTCAGACACCAAAGACGTGCCCATCCATTCGGTTTTAATGCAAGCCAATCATCATCCCACAAACTTTTACTTAATAACACAATCAAAATTTAATTGAATAACTTAAGTTACGAATTGGTTGGTAAAACTGATATATGTACAACATCAATGTACAATATATATAAATACAGTAGTAAGTGGTGGAAAATAGTGATGGACTACTAGTGGTGGTCCCAAATGCAGCATCCCATCATGCATCAGGAGGATAGTAAACCAAAGTAAAGCTTAGCTCAATGAAGGTCTATGAGATCTTTAGTAGTCTTATGGGACACCCTGCAGTTCTCTTTCCTTGAGTTTTTAATTCAATGCTGGAATTTTTGAATACTGATATGACCTCAAACATTCTTGTAAGCCAAGTTGCCATAAAGTTTTCACTGTGTGTCCATGGGGCAGCCGTGGCCTGGTGGTTAGGGATCTGGTCTTGTGACCGGTAGGTCACCTGTTCGATCCCCGGGCAGGTCAGGACTGTAGTTAAAGGACAAGCCTTGTGAACTAACAGGACACAACTGAAGTGCCCTTGAGCAAGACACCTTACCCCCAACTGCTCCCTGGACACCATAGATAAGGCTACTTCAGGCACATATTCTCACAGCCTAGTGTGTTCACTAGTGTGTGTATCACTGCACGGATGGGTTAAATGCCGGGTTGAATCTTGACAGTTCTAGGGAAGAAGCTGTTTCTCAGCCTGGTGCTATGTGTATGAATATGCCTGAACATTTTCCTGAGGGGAAGGGTACAAACTGACTCTAATAAAGAGTAATTGTGCATTAAAATGTCTAGAGGTTTGTTTTCTGTAGAAGGTAAATTTGTTTTATTGGAGTTGAGTAGAACTGAACCTTATTCAGTGAGTGACATTTAATGCAAAAAGAAATACAGCTCTCATTTAAGAGTGTAAAGTTTATAAAGCATGTAAGCAGCAGCAATCATCTCCTGGTTGTTTTTTTACCTCTCCTGGGCAAACGTGCCTGAACATACAGTACACTGAAAGTTGTGTTATGGCAACGTTCTGGGTCATTTCATGACTTGGAAAGTCCAGTACTGAATGAAAAACTCAAGTCCCAAAAGACTACTTAAGGTCTTACAGACTTTCATTGAGCTTAGCTATTTAGTTGACTAGTCTCCTGACCCATAATGGGATACAGTATTAGAGATGTCCTTGGAGTCTATATAATAATTATGTCCACCTCTGAGAGTATGATGGTGATCAAAACAATGTCAAATATACTAAATCAGTCAAGACATGTTTGGCGTCTTTGCTTCTTTCAGTTAAAACTGGAGCTGTAAGGCTAACATTGCTAACAAACACTAATAGTCACCAGTATGTAGCCCAGTTGTTTCCATCAAAAACTTTGCTCAAACCACTCAAACTGCATCACATCTTAATAAAGTTCTCACAGGATAGTCATAAATTCAAATGACATATAAATCTTTATAAATTTTCATAGCTACAGGCGGCCATGACAGTTTCAAGACTTTTTATATTTCACAGTCAGTCATAATGTGTCCTAAACCACATGCACTAGTCTGAGAAACTTTCATTAAGATCTGGATACAGTTTTGAGTTGACAAAGAGAGGTTCTAATAATATATGTTTACAGAAATAAGAGGGTGACTATTGGGTTCTAGAGTTTGTTAGCAACATTAGCATCACAGCTCCAGTTCTATGCAGTATTTGGACTCCAAACATGTCTTGACTGATCGACTACATCTGGGGTAAGTGGAAAATTGGGAAAGTATGGTTTCAGGCTGAACCATTCCTTTAATCATCTTGCCACCTGGCTGGGGATATATTTCATTCACTGACATATTTTTTGCACTGATCATGTGTTTTCTGTTTTCTATGCTAATATGAATTCCCTCTGGTGTGAAGAAAAGAAAAAAGATGAATGAGGAAAATGAGCACAAAGCAGAGGCAGAGCTATGTTCAGCTTGACGTTATTTATTATGGTATGAATAGTCTAAGGTAGTTCTTTACACACAGAAATATTAGCTGTACTTGGCTTTGCCAGGCTTTTAATCCATTTCAACCTTTTGTGTAAATCTAGTGACAATTTGGATTAATTCCAAAAATTAACATGAGCACAAATTACAAAGTTACAATAAAGTCTCATGCATCACATAAATGCCCTGTTGTAATAACTGATACAGTGGAGTTCATTACTTTGACTGTATTTAATTTGATATGGTGGTGGTAGCAAAAAAAGCTAAAATGTAAGTGGAAGAGTTGCAATGATGCCTAGATTAGCTAATGAGACACTGACGACTAAATTATTCAATAAGCCACGCTGATGTCTTGATTAGCCAATGAGACACACTGATGGCTAGATTATGAAATAAGATGCTGTAATGGCTAGATTAGCTAATTTAATGTGTTGTCAACTAGATTATTCAGTAAGACGCATTGATAATTACATTTGCAAATGATACTAGCCAATAAAATGTACTGTCCCCTAGATTATCCAGTAAGATGCACTGTTAGCTAGACTACCCAATAAAATGCACTATCGGCTAGATTATCCAATAAGATGAACTGTCAGATAGATTATCCAATAAGATGCACTGTGAGCTAGATTATCCAATAAAATGCATTGTCTGTAAGATTATCCAATAAAATGCATTGTCTGTAAGATTATCCAATAAGATGCATTGTCTGTAAGATTATCCAATAAGATGCATTGTCTGTAAGATTATCCAATAAAATGCACTATCGGCTAGGTTATCCAATAAGATGAACTGTAGGCTAGATTATCCAATAAGATGAACTGTCAGCTAGATTATCCAATAAAATGCATTGTCGGTAAGATTATCTAGTAAAATGCACTGTTAGCTAGACTATCCAATAAAATGCACTGTCGGCTAGATTATCCAATAAGATGCATTGTCGGTAAGATTATCTAGTAAAATGCACTGTTAGCTAGATTATCCAGTAAGATGCACTGTCAGCTAGATTATCCAATAAGATGCACTGTCGGCTAGATTATCCAATAAGATGCACTGTCGGCTAGATTATCCAATAAGATGCATTGTCGGTTCCATTATCCAATAAAATGCATTGTCGGCTAGATTATCCAGTAAGATGCACTGTCAGATAGATTATCCAATAAGATGCACTGTCAGCTAGATTATCTAATAAGATGCACTGTCGGCTAGATTATCCAATAAGATGCACTGTCGACTAGATTATCCAATAAGATGCACTGTCGGCTAGATTAATCAATGCTTTTGCATTTTTTTTTAGTCAGTGATTCGTTTTTGTTAAAAAATAAATAAAAATTCAGAACTTGGAAGGTATGTTTTATAAAAACTTTATTGCCAACTTGAAATATAACATACAGTACATGCACAGAGATTATGATATGAAATAAAATAAAGTAAAAGACCCTACTTCTCACATTTGTACCGATTAAATGGTTAGGTATATCTTTGCTGGGACAGGGGAATAAAATCATGCTAGTGAGGCCCATTTTCAAGGATAGACAGTCCACAGGCACAACGTAGTAGCTCCCAAGCCCAACTGTACCAAGTAACTTTATTCATTGGTCTTTACGTGGTTCAGGGTTGTCAGGGAACTGAGAATGGGCAAAACTCTGGAAGTCCCAGAGGAATGGGTTTGGAAAAACTGGACTGATACAAAGACCTCCCAAACGTACAGCGCTTGGAAGAGGTCCACAGCACTAGCAGCAGCAGCCTGAGGAGAAAGAGCTCATTGAGGCAGAAGAAGACTTCCACAGAGGAGCAACAGTACTTCTTACAGTACGTTAACGGTTTCTCATTTCTCTGCCAACACTGGGACACGGCCAGAGGCAAAAAAAAATGAGAGGAAATATTGAATAGTGGACTTGTTTCACAGACTCTACGTCTACCTTCAGGGTCTTTTTTTCCTGGTCAGATTTGCCCAGTGTTTACAAAAGACATTAGCTGAGGGTGGCCATTAACTTAAAGGATTAAATTGAGTTTAAAAAGATTCATAAGTAACAATAGCCAAATTGATTCCTATGACTAATTTGATACTATTGACATTATTTGGCAGGAAAATAAAATATTTGACATAGATAGATATCTGTATAAATAATGAAGTACCTCAGTAGAACTGTCTTAAACTCCACTGCCCATGGTTCTGGTATCTTTCTTATTTTCTATGGTACAAACAAAACAGAGGAATCATATGAAATTTGAATGCCTCTTATCTGCTCATGTCATTAATTAAGAATTAAAATCAACTATATGCACTATCTTCAGTTGGAATAAGCACTGATTTTTGGTTTTGAGAAAATAATGTTCATACAATCATGAAACGTGGTACACTTGTACAAGTTGAGGTCCTGAACAAATCCTGACAAAGGCTACGTTCACATTACAAGCCACATTGCTCAAATCCGATTTTTTGCTCAGATCAAATTAAATTCTGTTCACAGTTCACATTCACAAATGTAAGTGAGCTGTATCTGTCTGTAATGTGAACCAATCTGTTCCTGAAACGGCTCGGCTCGCATGGACTACACTGATACGTGTACACACGTCGTCTTCGTCACCAACAACAAAAAGCGTCACCTTTTTTTCCAGGGTTGCCAAGTTTGTAAAAATACAGTATCCGGTAAAAACTTCAGAGTTGGCGGTTTGCAGGATTTTGCACTAAATAAAAGAAGGAATTGAAAGAGAAAGTAAGATTTGAATAAGATTTACATTTTAAAGCTCATTGAAATGTAAGTATCACTTTAGATTTTGAGCTAGTGTCCGTGTACGTAGTGTGACGCTGTTGCAAAATCGGTGGGGATTTGGCAACCCTGTATTTTATTTTATTTTACGTGACAACTGGTTTTAGTAAACATACGTTAGTAGCTGGTGTGTGATGGTGTTTTGCTCATGGGGGCAGTAAACAGGTGGTGGACTGTACATGATCAGGTGAAGATGATGACTGGCTGCTTTTGCTGTTTTTACAGCCACATGAGTATACAAGAGAAGCCAATGCTGGCTCACTACACGCATGAACGTAGCCAAAAACACTTTGTGGTGGATTTGGCAGTCAGTTACAATAATATCATATACATCTTAAACACATCCAATGACATACAATACAATACCAGTCAATAGTTTGGACACTGGACTTTGATTTCAGACGTGGAGGATGGCAAGGGTACACAACTGGCTTGAGTAGAGGGCGGGGGATTTGAACAGCTTGAACAGTGTCATGATATCTAAAGAAGTCTCTTATGTACATTTTTATGTCCACATTCTGCCACCTAGCTACGCCAAATAACCAAACACACATACAGATACAGATTCAAATTTAACTTACAGTTGCAGGTGATCACAGACTAACTCCAGTCTACAGTAGACACTGTTTACAGTCAGAACATTTTCTCTGCAAACAGGCTTCAGCTTGAGCGGCCGTTTTCCGCTTGGTCCTAGTGCTTGACCCGTTTACGTGTAATAGCATAAGATTGTTTTTGAACAAACTGCATGGGACCAAAACTGCTTTTTGAAAAAGTGCAGGGGACATGTCCTGTACCACAGCCTCCCCCCAAATCTGTGGGTAGTCATTTGGAATGGCTTTTATTTTTTGAAGAAACCATCAACATTTTGTATTAATTTCATGTAGTGGTTGGATATAAACCCTTAGATTTGTACAGGAAATTTGGAGTCTACAAAGCTAACAGTCCAAGTGTTGAAATGTGACCAAAAAGATGGCAGTAGTGAAGATAACGTGACTAAATATGGAGCTTTTGAAGCAGTAGAATATCCTTATATTTATCTTTTTTAATATATTGCAGTGTTTGTGTTCGTATGCTGGAGCTGACACAACTGAGAATGGTAGCTTATAATTTTAAACAGTGGTATGAATTATTTCTTTTGGTTGCTAGATAATTGCTTTGTTTGTTGTTTTATATATCTGTTTATTATAAAAATTAATAAAGAATATTGGAGGGGAAACGCTGAATAAGAAGCACGGGCTCCATTGAATGCAATTAAGTGCTTCACAGAAGCTCTTGTTTAATCAGCAGCTTTTTGGTGCTAGCAGAAGAGGAATCCCTGTGCCAGGAACTGTTCATGCTAGATTAGCTCATTAAGAGATCAGAGATTTGCTGAAACACTGTGAAAACAACCCAAAATCCTGTCCAAAACCAACACATAGGAATCCCATATCGGATAAGGCAGTTATCCACAGTATTAAACAGAGATGAGTATGGCTTAAGCATCATTAACTGTTGTTATTTCACTTAAATAATGAGTCAATCAGACGCTACCAAAAACACTTTTGTGAAATCATATCCAAAACTCACCAAATGCTCAGGAATTGAACTGAAGTGCAATATCTTAGTACTTCCAATATCTAGCAGAATGATGTTAAATAATTTGTTTAAGAGCTTTTCTTCTCCTTCTTTGGGCCTAAAACCAACATCCTTGATAGCAAATGATTGATGGACAAGTTCTGGCCCACACTTACTACTTTCATCCACAAACCATCATGGATGGGGATGACTTTGTCCAAATCCAGGTGCCCCTGTTTAGCTTGCATTAAACCATAACTCAGTTGCTTTGCATTAGTTGGGCCAATTTTTGGCCCACTCTAGAAATTATGTTGAAATGTTTATCAATGTAGGTTGTATGTGGGTCACATGTAGCCCAGAGCTAAAATGTCATGACAAACCAGACAGATGGGCCAGTTTACACGCATAACACCCTTGCCATATCTGACCCCTAAGTGCCTTAATTGGCCCTTATTTGTCCAGAATTGTCTGCTATCTAGGAGTTGAGTAATCCAGTAACTTTATTTTCAGACTGGTGAATTCATGAACTTTAGGCCTTTGATAAAAACGTATACATGCATTTTATTCCTAACAGATAGCAAAATTATTCTGGCCCCCTATTTCATATGGTCCATTTCACACAGATTGACAGTACAGTGGTAACCCTACTTACGAGTTTAATCTGTGCAGGAGCTGAGCTCGTTAGCTGGTTTGCTCGTTAGCTGGATGCATTTTCCCCATAAGAATACATGTAAAACTGATTAATCCGTGTCAGCCAGCCAATATACAGTATACTTTAATATGCAAAATAATGTGTTTATATGGGTTTTTAAAAAATAAACGTGACGACGACGACACTCGTGTAGGCTGGCGGCTAAGGAGAGGGAGACCGACGGTGCTCGTGTAGGCTGGCGGCTAAGGAGGACGGGCGTACGTGTATGGCATAGTTACACTTATCATATGAAAAGTAAAAGTAAAATGTATCTAACTTTCTTGTTCACTACCTTTTGCTACCTTAGTGTCGCTTTCAACAGACACATTTACTGGACAGCGGTCAAAGGTATTGACTGACCTCTTCTTCTACGTTAGCATCTAGGAGATGCTACGACCGCAGCGCCCCTAGTGGTTTGGCATACTTGAAGAAATTTACTGAGTAATTAAATGTAAAGCTACTCGTTACTTGGAATTTTATTCATTACCTGGAACAAAAATATTCCGAGATCTCGACTCGTTACCTGGAATACTCGTTAGTAGGGATGCTCCTAAGTAGGGTTACCACTGTACATGAGTGGGCCACTCCTGGTTGCCACATAAACAGCAAGCTAGGACCACATGTCAACCAAAGGCAAACACACAGCTGGCCTTAAGTATCACTATAAACTTTTGATTCACATTTGGCTAGCCACTGCCAGTACCGCTATATTTTTGTCAGAGGTTATCCTGATGGTTCCTCTGTTATTAGAAGCTTGACATTGTAACTACAGCAGAACCATTTTTGGTGCTAGGTAGAACCATTTTCAGAAAGCTTCTGTACAGAGCCACTGTAGAAAGAACACTTTCCCCATCAATCTGAAGAACCTTTTACCATAAAAAGAACCCTTTATCCGTGCAATGGGTTCTTTGGGTGTTTATGGTTCTAAATGTAGAACCATTTTTTTTAACTAACAAAACCCTTGGAGAACCATCATCTCCCTGAATGTTGATGGTATTTCAGACACTCTGATGTTGTCTGACATGCCTTGACTTTTTACAAATTACCCACATCTAAAATTATTTTCTTCGCAGTGTTACACGGAATTTTGTTCAGCACAAACTCAGCAACAACAGTGTCAAAGCAGTAAGAATGTCATAAATCTATATTTTGATTAAATCTTCTCTAAACTTAGACTTTCCAAAAACCTATTTTCAGATGTGCTGAAATATTGTTTAATAAACACTCTCAACATTTCTAGCCAAGACTTTTTAGCTCTGAACTGAATAAACAGAGGTGTTGACTACACACTGCTCATTACAGTTTTTAGAAATTATATGTGGTTTTATTTCTAAAGCTTAACAAATGTGACTAGACATGTGTTTCACTCATTCAGTGGTTCCTATTGAATATTTATGAGATATGTGTGAGGTGAGATGTGAGAGGTCTTTTTTTTCATGTTTACCTCAGGTGAGATATATTTGTTCACATTCACATTCCATACATACTTTGGCCATTATTCCACCAATGCTATATCCAGAATTGCCATGTCATTATTATATGAATGACCGGTCGTGTCATTTGACGGGATAAATGTGCAGTTGTGTGACTTGCTCTGAAAAACTTGTCTCTGCTTATTTAAGCTCATCTCACAAATATATAAAAATATTAATGCTATATATTTGGAAAGTAGACCCTTTAAGATTTCTGGGGTATGTTTAGTTTTGTTTCTAGGATAAAATTTCACAAAGTTATATAAGTGTATTTTCGAAATTTAATTAATATGCCACTAGCAGGAGAGCTGACTCCAGAGGGTTAAAGACTGTACAATACAGCTGAGCTGATTACATTTAATATTGTATGGTTCTTATTTGTGACATTAATTCAGCTTTTAACTTTTAAAATGCAAATAATCATGTATTAATTTTCAGTAAAGAGGTCAATTGATGCGAAAATGTAATAGTGGTTTTACTTTTCATTTTGGCACAAACTCTGTATGTTACTATTGAAATACAATACACTTTGTGTATTACATTTAACATTTTCCATTGGGGTGATTACTTTCTAATATGGCACTAATTCCTCTGGTTTGGTTTGCCAGTATTGACAGTGTGTGTGCCAATGGTTCTGCTGCATCTTTGCCAGAGCATATCTGCAGTCTATCTGGAAAGGACTCAGACTGTCTAGACTCTAGAGATTTAATTATTTCTTTCTTTAATGAAGGATTGTGTAGATACTCGTACTTTCAGGCTCGAAGTTATTAGCCTAACCTCACGTGGAACACACTGGAAACCATTTAGAAAGATTTTACAACTTTTTTTAAAAAAAATTGCGTTTAAAGTAATATTTGTCTGTTATATAATCCAGTCCACCTCACAAGACATTCTTCTGTTTCCCAGCACAGCCTCTGATCCCGCGAGACTCGCACCGGCAACGGTTCAGTTTGATTCACTTTTCAGAATCGATTCTTTTGAACTGTCCATTTTTAAGAAGCGAACATCTAATTCAGCAATTCATACACTCGGGTCAATTATTATAATATGAACTTTTGCCCTAAACCTTGATTAAAATAATATGACTCTATAGGAAATCGTTAATGGTGTATTTTCATAGTATTAGTTAAGTAAATTAGTTAAAAGAACCGATTCTTTCAGGAGTCGTTTCAGCTCGTGCACACGGTGTTTGTATTCATTCATACACTTTTTCCTGAGCATGGAGCAGTTAACGACAAGAGTTCTGCTTTTTATATGCTTATTTTTTCCCTGCCACGGAGCTGAAAGAATAAAACACAGAGGATTAAGACAGAAGGACGTTGAATACGTGGAAAAAGTAAGTTTTTACTTGACTTTTAATTTGTTTTTAATATTAAACTCGAAGGAAACTTTCTAACCGTCAGACACTCAAAGTTGAGAGAGTAAGCTAACATCAGGCTACAGCAAACTGCACTAAAAGTGTTTCTGCTTCAGTCAAATAAACACTTTAATGAAACTTTTCGGACCTCCACATTTCTCAGCATATGAGCTGGCTATCTTATTTTCTTTTTGGATCAATTTGGTCCTGAAAATAGAATTACTGTCAGTTGAAAATACTCAGAAAAGTACAAATACATTAGTCTTTAACTTCATCACCTTCAGTACAATCTAAGAAGAATACAGTTATGTAAAGGCTCTACAACCTACATTATGTCTAGAAAGCACGAGTAATACTATTATCTCAAGCTCACAACTCACTATCTCAAGCTCACAACTTAATTATCTTCAACAAAAGTTGAAGTTATGCATTAAATCAGTCAAAATTAATTTCTGACCATTTCCAACCTCTCTCTATCTTTTAGAATGAACGGGCTGTTTTTGCTACTGTACCTTTAAGTCTGATATATGTAAATTACATTTATATCGATATTCATATCTCTATATCCAGCCATGACAATGTTTTTCTTCCTCCTCTGACAAAATATGTGCACATCTGATCATTTTAGTCCCTGCGAGACAAATTTCCAAACTTTGCAATACTCAAATTTGCCCAGTAATGCTATACTGTATTAATTACATTTGTTTAAGTTAAAATAGAAAAACAACAGACATGTTAATTAAGCTGTAAAATATCTCTATCTTGGCATTAATGACTTTGATGAGGGTTTTTAATTTATAGCTAGAACATCAATTTAGGAACAAGTATCATGATACTACACATTGTATGCAAATCTATATTCTGGTGCAGTGACACTTCAGGACACACATTGTAGTGATTTTCTGAGCAGAGTCACCTTGCTTTGAAAAAATGCATTTTTGACCGCTGCTACTTGCCATATTTGGTCTCCTAGTAGAGGTATCCACCAGAGACTCTCCACTAGGAGAGCATTATCCAGAATTATAGAAAATACAGCACATTAGACATACATTCTCCTGATAAACTAGTCCACTCTGAATAGGGTTAATGATCTGTTTCATTACAAGTGTGTAAATTATAATGATTTAAAAATTAATAAATTGGGCCTTATCAATAATAGATGGCTTAAAGCAATTGCAGTCCAAAACACATGTTAATGTTATTTGTGATCCTTTTAGTGTGCTGAGGGACACACAGGCAAAAAGAACTGCACCCAACACACAGCTGAGAGCCAGTCTACACATTATAATGGGGTAAATTTCATTTCCATTTAATGTTTCTTGTAATAGGGACAGATACACGAGCACAGAAAATGACAAATAATACTCTGATGGCATATGTTTTGTAGTATAACATTATGGCTATAAGCTAATTTGCAATATTTGTCCCTAAACGGGCCTTTAAAAGCCCATGTCCTACATTTTTCTTCTATCCCTGATGTCTACTTATGACGCTTGTATGGCTTTATGTATCAGATACTGTTTTTTCTGACCTCTCTTTTTCCTTTTTGATTTTAACAGACTGTTATTATGCTTTTAAGACGGGTATTTCTATAAATTATATTTGTTGTGATTCACTGGTCTGTATTGCAATTGAAAAATACACTAAAAATGATCTCTGAGCTGAAACACTCCTTATAGCTTGTGGGAATGGGCTGAGCTAGTGGGATGTTGTGTTAATTTTTTGATATCACAAATGGGCTGTTTTGGACTAGGGTGTAAATGGAGACGTGTCAGTTCAGATGTTTCTGTTAATATTGTTGTGATAGTTCAGCATAGAAATACAGAACATTTCCTGAATCTTTGGAGTCTGTTCTTTCTATTTCGTTATCTTGAGATTGCACGCGATTCACATTCATATAAAATGTATTTAATTATTTATTTTTCAATTTATATTTTTTGGCTAAATAAAAAATAAAAAAAAAACTTCATGCACCTGAACAGGCATTAAGCATAGTAACAATTATGAGGAATAATATACTACTATACTATAATACAAAAAGTGTACTCTACTATAATGCTAATATTTATTAAAAATGTATTTTTATATTGCATTTATTAATTTATTAATGGTTATTATTTTGTACGATTGTCATTATGTTTAGTAAAGATATGTAAAGATCTGAATTTTTATCTAGCCTGAGTGCATTCATTGGATAAAAAATATAGAGCTTTCAGCAGCCAAAACTGGCCTGACTCTAGTCCATTATTCACTGTAGTATGTGGGCCAGATCTGTATGTTGCATGTGGCCCAGGTTTAGGCTATATCAGTGTGCAAGCTGTGAAGGTATATTTCACAAAAGATATTTTCAGGTTTTGGGTCATATTATCCAATCAAATTGTACCTTATTACGGAGAGCTAAGTTTGTTCTCAACATTGTGATGTGAATTTTATGGGTTTCATTATATATAAATGTCGTTAAAGGCAAATTTAAGAAGATATGCAAATATTTTTAAAACCTTCCCTGAGAGTTAAAAACCTCAGAGAGTTATTAATGTATTACAAGCTACATCAAACTCTTTCATTAAAATAGCAAGGAAATATGCTCTCTCTCTCCTGTGTCTTTGCCTGGTTGACTCTCTCACTCCTGGAACTTGATGAATGGTCATGAAGTTGTTCCTGAAACATGCGGAAACCTCTCCAGTCTGTGTAATGCAGCTAATTTCCTTCCCTTTAGAAGAGACAGTCCAGATCTGTTTGCCTCTAAAGCCATTGATTTTATGACTTATGTTGCCATTTTTATTACTCAGTGATGTTGAGAGAGTCAATGCGCTTGATCATGGGCAGACGGTTAAATACTAAGAGTGTTGCAAACAGCTGCAATAAGTTATCTTAAAAAGCCTCGCCTCGCTCTGAGGCATTTTGACAGCATGTGGAAATAGAAAGCAGTAAACAGACTCAATTGATGGCTACAGCTTTCCGAATGAGTTTTTAAAAGAGCTGCGTCTGACCAGCGAGGACTCGGACTTGGACGGAGTGCAGAGTTTCTGACAAGTCCACCTTTTTATGTTCTTTCCCTCAGGCTAGCCTGTTTACTTCAGGCCATAGGACACCAAAGAAGCTGCCCGCATGATGCCTCAGCCTGGCTTATGGCAAGCTGTATTCAATAGGAAATGAAAAAAAGATCAAGGGCGCAGTCTATCAGGGACGGAGAGGGACTGAAAAAAAAAAACCCGACGTGGCTCCCTGATTCATCATAGTTCATCATCTAAAAAAAGCTTCCCCTTCAGCATCTTATTGTAAATGGTTCTATTACTTAAATATCATACCAGATTTATCATTGTAATGAAATATCTCAGAGCTAAGGGGGAACGCTCATCTATTTGAATTGATTCAATATTCACTCCATTGTAAGGGCCTGTGGAGTGGGCCGGCTCACCTCAGTGCATTTTTCATCTGGGCTCTCCCATGAGCCTCCTCGGCTGGTACATTTCAGTCGGCGGGTTTCAATTGATGGACCCGGCGGCCCCGGCACCCTGGTCAAACGCAGTTGTTTATCTGTGTGTGCATCCGTGGCTTTGTTTGTGGGGATCCTTGAGCTTGCTGTCAATAAGAAGGTGCCAGAAGCGTCGAGGTGTGAGAGCACCGGGGCTCTTAATAAATATGAATACGTTTCACTCTGCGGTCTGCCTCTGGCCGATAGCGAGAAGATTTATGGCTTGGTTAAAGACCCTTATTTCCACGCTCTGTGCTCACAGGCATACCGATGAGGCTGTGAATTACTCTGGCAGGTGGGAACGCGGGTGACGGCACAGCTACTCGATGGCAAAAGCAGACCCACTTCACTCACAGCCCACCTATTGTCCTCAATGCTGGGGTCAGGTTACAGGAGCTACGCTCCTTCATGTTAGCCTCAAGGGCAAAACTCACTGTGCCTCATTGATGCAGGCCTTTCTCCACTGGGTACAACCAGAACCACTTGCATCTGAAGGTACATATTACATACGACCTGCACTGGAACCTTAACCCTAAAGCTGACCCTTACCCCAAATGCAATCAGCCTAAATTATGTTATTGTCTGAACTTTGCTTCATAAGTTAACCTCTGAAGACACAAGGCTAGTAGTGCTAACAAGTAATGGATATGTATGAAATTCAATTAACCTGGTGTTAACCGCTTCCTTAAATCATCACATACTTCCTTCAAACCAAACTTAAGTGTTTTCTAATACTGTAGGACACATGTTCTATATTTTATCATCTGCAGCCTCACAAGTGAATGAAGTCTCATCCTACACAATCTTCTATTGACTGATGCACCATGCGTGCCATCAAAAGTTGAAGAAGTCTGAACTTGCACACATTGCCTTGTGTTCATCCCCATCGTCCATCAGTGGATGTAGTGCTGGGCGATAAAACAATATTGATTTTTTTCATGATAATTTTCCCTCAATGATGATGATAAGCCGGGGCAATAGAATTTGATAAGCATTAATGTTCATTTCCATTTCACGTCTAAGCAGCTTGACAGCGAGTTCTGAAGTCTAATACTGCTGCTTGTTAGCTCCTCCTCACCAGCGCTGCCAAAATGCACTGTTGTGTTTAAGACAAGCGTGTGATTGACCGGGCGAGAGAGCGCGAGGTCGCTGTGTGTGCTCTTCTGTTTGTGTGAGAAGAAGGAGGGGGGCTGTTTGTGTCAGCCGGAGTGCTAGCTAGCATTAGCATATTAGCTATGTTCTCTAGCCTGTTATTTTGGAGTGGCTGCAGCCGACATCAATCATTGTAAGTTTCAACAATAAAGCGACGACTGTAAACATCTTTCTCGTCCATCCTTTCAGCGCGTCCAGCTGGAGCCTACAATATTATATTCTGGCAATAAACAATTTAATATTTTAAATAGTAACATTTCATGTATTTTGTTTGATGTTTTTAGAAAGATTTTGTTTAAAACTATGACAGTGTTAGAAAATTTAATATCGTGATAATTATCGAGATTGATCAATATAAAAAAATGTATTGTGATAAAATGTTTAGCCATATCGCCCAACTCTATATTGAAGTCATTGGTTAGATGTGCTTTTTCTACAGAAACAAACTTGCTTGTGTGATACCAGCCTTAATATTATCTATAAAAATGAGCTTTTATACATTTTTACTTGCAAGCTAAATTCGGTTCTAGTACCTAAAAAATACTCAAACTTCAGACATTAAACATGTTTTTTATAAGTGATTACAATTGGGAAGACTGTCTTTCTTTTTTTTTGTCAAAGATTTCCTTTAACGTGGCATTACTTATGTAAGTTCAAGAAACTCTGCCTCTATTGGTTGGATAGGTGTATTTCAATGGAATAAAATTTGGATCTGTCAAAAAAAGTCTATAGAATTGACAGCAGCCAGCCAACTTTGGTTTAGAGTTTACTAGCAGTACAAAGAATTGGCATGACTAGGTTCAATGTTAGAGTTGCGTGAACCAAGACGCTCTTGGACAAACCAAGAAGCATTGTTGAGCCATGAATGTTTAGCTTCCAGCCCAGTATGTTTTTTTTTTTAAAGTGAAAGTAAAGTTTTTGCACTTTACCCCTGGACGTTCACCATGAGCTAAGCATGCAGTGACTTTGCATCCTAGGGACTCCTCTGGTCAATGCTTCACTTTTGCGGTATGAAGTCAGACGTTTATAAAGGGTACAACCTTACTTTGTAAGATATTATGCTAACGCTGCGTGAGATGAGACTAGTGTTGTTAGTGTTGAACAGCAGCTCTGTTTGCAATGCATTATGTGTGAATGTTAGATATTAGTTTACTGAAGTTGTTTTCTAATTCTTCTTGCTTTCACATGGTTCCGTCTTGGAAAAGCTGTTCTGATGTTAATTGTTTTAGTTTCTCGTTGTTGTTTTTGCCAGCACAGTGTATTTTTTGTACCTGCAGTGCAGACTTTTTTCTACCGTGTTTTCTTATCTAAGCAGATGGGTGGTGTAATTGGATGCTGAGGCGACAGGCTTATGAATTGACTGACACAAAATCATTTTAAACACAGAAAAAAAGTCAGCTAATGCATATTTAACCTATACCTCTCCTCTGTATTTCCTAACCATTATGTAACCTTAACCAACCCGACCCTTAATGACTAAAACATTCAAAACTGCAGTATTATTATGCATATTTCACTTTCTAGTCTGAATACAAAGCCTGCATTCATGTGTTCGTCCATTACACCTGTATTTTGGATGCTTGGAGGTTTCTTCCTGCCGCTGTTTCAGCAGACTCAGCTTACTGTCTGACACCCGAATGGCACGACTCTTCATTAGGATGCTGTTCTGTCTCAATAATGCTTGTATAATTAATAGGACATTTTTAGAGCTCCTTGGTTTAGAATATTGAATAGTTTGTGGGGGAATATCATCATGTGCAGAAGTTACATTACATACTCTGCTGACTTAAAAGCAGAGCTTCTTCTGAAATGGTGACTTTGCAGTTTCAAAGTCCACAATATTCTGATGTAAGCAAAAGACTGCAGTCTAATTACAGTTTGAATTTGACATCAATAGTGTATATCTCTGACCATACAGTGATTTGATTTGATCTTGATGTTTTAATAGCTGATTCTGATGTCTTTACAGCCAAATTATGTTTTTTCAATCACAAACAGTGCATTTCTCTGTATACTCTAATAGCCTCCTTTCACTGTGTTCTTCACAATGGCAATGACCACCTTGTTGCATTGCAGTGACACTGATGTGGTGGTGGGTTAGTGTACCGGTATATTGCATTGGTACCAGTGGATGCAGCAGACCTTCTGCAGTTTTTAAACATCATCTATGTCACGGCTGAACTGAGAATAGTCCATCAAGTGAAAATAACCAGCATGTGGGCAGCATTCTCTCATCCTTGATTGACTAGATAACCAACACAAACTGTGCAGCTGAGATGAGCTACAGTATCTGACTTTACATCTGGACCAACAAGGTTGGTGTGTCTAATAAAGTGGACAGTGAGTGGATTCTTACACTTTACAACATCACTGTGCTAGTGTCCCTGCTGTGCTGGGAATGATCCAATGAAATAATCTCTGTGGTGGTCCTGTGGGGGACTTGACCATTGTAGAACAGGTGAAAGGAGACTAACAGAGTATACAGAGAAACACATGAGCTACAGTCTGTAATTGTAGAACTACAGACTGCACCTACATGGTCCATGGAGCTGATACAATGGACAATGAGTGTAGATACATTTAAGGCTATGGCTGATCTTCCGATTCCATACAGCTACTTATATATGTGGGAATATATAGCTGGGGAAAAGTTATTTTGCCCATATAAAATGAGAGCATATACTTGATGTAATTATTATAATTTATTCTAATTTATTCATCCATGCTGTTGAATGCATTGGTGCTGTTTTGTTTTTCAGCACGGACAGTACTGCTCAGTTTGCACATAATTTGAGACTGTTTAAGTAGTGTGACATTTTCTATTTACATGCTCCAGTTATGTAAGCACAGATGTGCAAATATGGCATCTAATCAGAGCCTTTATAGGTCACAGAAGCTTAAGTAGCTGGGCAAATTTATCATAATAAGTCCTGTTCTTGGACAAGAACAGGCTCAAGTGTTTGTCATCTATATTAAGCAGGCCAGGGTGGACACTTTTGTTGTTGCGGGCGTCTTTGGCAGAGCGCACCGTCTGTGTTTGGATCCGTCTGAGACACAGTCAGCATCTGTGTAAACAGCAGCAAGGGGTGGAAAATAAATCACACCACTGGTGACCAGAGCCCATCACTGCCTACACGGATAAATGATTCAGAACCTTCTGCATGATTCATGGAGAGAGGCAGAGAGCGAGGACATGAGCCTTGACATTCCAGCGGACGTTTTTTTTTTTTTTTTTTACTACCTTATATTTTTTTTTCTTTTATTTGATCAATCTAAGGCACTGCAATGGTGATGGAACAAAAAAGACTTATCTGCAATGGTACAGTATTACAGCTACAATAAAAAAGTAGATCTAATTTACTTCCCAGCATGATTAATGGTGATTTTAAACTCTGTTATGGAAGATTAAGGACGAAGGGCATTGTACGCACTATGAAAAGTGTGATTGTATCTACTGCTTTTCAGTTCGACTGCACCTCCATATATCAACCCACCCACTTCTGGAGCTAGAAGATTGCTCAAATATAAGCCACATCACATTCTGAATGCAAATAGCACACTTTAGAAATTGCCCAGTTTCCACTTTTCTGTTTCTGCAGGATAAGGCAGGTCTTGATATTCTGGAACTGCTCTTGCTAACAGTTGCTGTTATTTTAGTGAAATCTGATTCTGCGCTTGGCAGTGTTGGGGCATATATGCAGCTGTGGTAAACAGGAGGCCACATTTTATTGTGGTCAGTCATACTGTTATCCCCCTATACTACAATAATATCTGACCAACACAAAAAACAATGTACTGATGACCACACATCAGTAGACCTTCGTGACTGGAAGGTCGCTGGTTCATTCCTCTGAACCCACAGGACACAACTGAAGTCCCCTGGAGCACATAACCCCCAACTGCTCCCCGGGCTCTGTGGATAGGGATGTGTACTTTTTTCATTGTTAAAATAAGCGATAAAGCAATCCCCTCTTTTTTTTTGTTCATAATTTAACTCAAAAAGCTAAACTTGTAGATTTTAAATTCTTTCCACATAAAGTGACATATTTCATTTTAATGTTGATACTGTCTGAGTAGTAATTTACTCCAAATGAAATATTCTAATAATTTGAAAGTATGCATATCTTATTTTCTTGAGCTGTAAGAAAAACTGATCAGCAGTAAAACAAAAAGGCTTCAAATACTATTTTATGTATAACAAATAAAAATTATATGACCGTTTACCTTTTTTAATTAAATTATGGACATAAATGAACTTTTTCACAAAATTCTATTTTTTTAGATGCACTAGTAGTTCCATGTAATGTTGTGTTTATGAAATGTAACCCTTTTATATCAGTGATTTTACCCGATGTGGTCTATGACATGATGTGACAGGATACTGAGACAAGCATAGTTTATTACTATTGTTAGCAATGTTGTGAATGTCTATTTTTTTGGATAATGGAATCTTTATTTTGAGCAGAGATGCCCCTGTGAAGTCTCATTGTGTGCCCTACTTTCAGTCTCATTCCAAACATTGTGCATCATTTTGCAGTTTCCAGGTTGAACAGCAAAATGGTGCAGTAAGCATTGAGGTAAGTTCTTTGTTTCGGTGCTGTGTCAGTGATGTATTTATGAACTCTGCTGTATTGTAAAGGTAGTGCACACAATGAGCTGTAATCAAGTCTACTACAGATGCATCTGTTATTCTGGAAGGCATAAACTGTAACATCAAACATGTTTTGAAGTATTAAACATGTATTTAAACCTATTTCATCTGTGAGTGGCCTACTCAGGAGCACTGCCTACCTAATGCAGGAATGTTCAGTGCACCATTTGTGTTTAAATGCCCTTTTTGTTGGTGCTGTACGCAACACAGCTGGACTTGTCAGCATGAGATACTTATGATTGAAAGGCACGGCTGGGTTTTGTGAGGTTTTTAGTGAGTAGCCCATCTTCACCTCCCTTCTGACAGATTTCAGTTGATGCAAGAAGAAAGTACTCTTTCACCACAGTGTGGAGTTTGACCTCCACCTCCCATCTGTGCAGTGAACACAAAAATACACCGAGGAAAGTGAGCACACACATGCCTGCAGTGGTGGGCATCCCCATCTCCTGTTGCAGCTGGGGAGCAGATGGAGGTTACGTGCCTTGCTCAAGGGTATTTGCCATGTCCTCAAGGGTTCAGATTGAACCAGGAACCTTGTCATCCCAAGCCCACATCTCTAACCTTCAGGCAATGGCTACCCACATCAGGGACATCCTCACCCATGGCTGGTCCCATATACTGAGGTTCTCACTTTCATTTTCTGAAGCGATTGGGAGAGTCAACGAATGGGCACCTGAAGTACCATGCTAAGAATGGGCACATTCAGCTACTAAATCCATTGTTTTCAATTCATTTATCATATCTTTTATCTTATTTGATTTGTTTTTATGTTATTTGCCATCTGGTGACAACCAGTGGGTGCTGCTTTCCTTCTTCTGAACCTTGGCTTCTTCCTTTTGCTTTTAGGGCTGCGGTATACTTAAATATCTAGACATACACATGTCCACACTTCATGTTCACAAACTCATGTGCATAGCTTTTGTATATCTGAAAGATTAAATATTCACTAGAGACAGTAAAAAGCCTCAAAAATTCACAACTTTTTGACAGCTGCTAATATTGACAGCTCTGTGCACAAACATCAACAGTAAGCATGGCAACAGTTGAAGAGTTGACTTTATTATAAATTCTGAGAAGACTGAGTGACAGCGTCAACACAGATGGTATGTTTCTGGGATGTTCAGTCACATTGGTGATCACGTTGAGGTGTACTGCCCTCCTACTGTTTCTGGTTGTATTTTCTCACAGACGTGTCAAGTTAATTCTTGACGACTTATACAACATATGCACCAAACAAACCTAGGATGCACTTAAGCATAACGGGGACTCATGGGGGGCTTGAGTCCAGATTGTTTTTATAAAGCAGATTCTCTGTAAAGCTGCTTTGTGTCAACCCACGGTTACAAGAAATCCTCAATACAAATGAATTTGAATTGTTACACAGTATCAGAAAGATGATGTGGTGACGTGATGACCGTTTGAGGAAAGCATGATGACTTGGTCTGCAGTTAGCACGTTGCTAAATGGTCGGGAACTAGCTTTCAGGACTTGTTAGCTACACTCCTAGCTCTAAAACTAAAGAAGCAAACCTCAAACACCAAGTGTAGCTTTGCTGATCTTTAGGTAAAAGGAAAATATTCCTTTAAATGAATTGTGGTACAGTGCTGCTGCCTCGGGTTTGAATATCTCTCATCAGATTTAAAGCTGCACTATTATTGTAAAGCTATTTTGTGTGCGTAATCCTAATGGCAGTTCATTTTAGCTGCCTGAAACGCTCACAGTAACTTCCTAACCACAGCACGAGGCAATATTTGAAGGTTTTTGATTGCCGAGTTTACAGTAGTGGCGTAAACAAGGCAATTAGAGCTTCAGCATGTTTCATCAAGGTGCTATTTAGTCTGCCTCAGAGTTTGACAGAGGTAGCATGCGCTCCAGCTCCTTCTTTAAAGTTTATAATAAATCAAGACGGCAGGGTGGCCACTTTGTTAAAAAATCCAAGCATATGCCTTCTAAATTGCGTTTGTAATGGTCTGTCGCAGGTTGCGTAATCCATTATGGTGTCATATAAATCTGTTGGATCCAGTTGTTGTTTATTTTCCTGTTCCAGTACTCCAGCTGCCTCCAGGGCCCACAAGGCATCCCGGGCAGGGAAGGAAATCCGGGAATGAACGGGGTCCCAGGAACGCCAGGTGTTCCAGGACGAGATGGGGCCAAAGGAGAGAAAGGTGAATGTGTGAGCGAGATATTCGAAGAGCCCTGGAGACCCAACTACAAACAGTGTGCCTGGAATTCCCTCAACTACGGCATTGACCTGGGCAAAATCACAGTGAGTGACATGGGTTGGCTGTACTTTTAACACAACTGATTGACCTGAACAGCTTTTTCCTCCACAAGCAGAGGAAAAGCCAAATGCCAAAGCTTCTGGTACAGTACAAGGAGTGAAGGTCACTGCTCTAGTATTTTTATGTCTTTGTTTATAAAGTTAATCATTTTAGGATTAGAGTGTGATGGTGATGGTTGGTACATGTTATGGGAAAACTGTGTAAATAATTTGAGCTTTCAGTTGAAATCAAAATGATGCAGTGACACTTCAAGACTTGTCTGAGAACAGTTAATAGATTTGCAAGTCAATTAATCATTTAACATGGTTCATCTGTGTATTTTAATAGAAATGTCAATCAAAATGTATAAAAACATACTTTCATTAAATTGATGCTGACAAATCAGTTGATAAATAGACCTGTGTATTGGCAAGAACCTGTAATATTATGTTTATTGTGATACAGGGGTTACAGTTCAATGTATGTCAGTATTGTTAGCTAGGTGATATAATTAATCATCCCTCTTTCCCACTCAAATGAGCCGATGTCATGATATTTAGAACCAATAAAAACGACTCGCTGATCGTTACTTCAAACATTTCCATAAATGTAGGGCCCTGAGTGGCTCAGCAGGCTAAGACGCTGACACTATGACCAGAGGATCGCGAGTTTGAATCCCGGTCATGCTGTTTGCCATCAACAGCCGCTCTCACTGTCCCTATAACTCGCACATTGCAATGTCCGCTGGCTCAGGTGTCTACTGATTGGTCCATTCGGCGCTGGGAATCCTGCGCTTTCCTCCTAGCTTGTTTGCTCTCGTGACAGTGTATCAGTGGTAGTTTGAAAAGAGGCGGCGGCTGCATCACGCAGCGCAGGAGGCGTGTGCTTGACTTCACCCTCCTAGAGTCAGGGACATTGCAAAGTGATGGGGAGAGTCCCCTAGTGGATGGGATGGGTTAATTGTCTATTATTACATCAGCAAGTGGAGAAATTGGCCAAAATTATTTTAAAAAATCCATAAATGTTTGTCTAACCTGGAAAGTTCTGTGAGAAACATTCCAAAAACGTTGTAATGCAAACCATTAATACATCACACGTTTTCAGAATGTTCCAGGAACAATGTTTCTGTAACATTACAGGCTAACGTTGATGAAACGTTGCTGAACATTCTTAGAACGTTCTCTGTTAGCTGGGTTGTGGGGGTAGTAGGTAGTGGTCCTGCCTCTCTGAAATGAGTTTTTGCAGGGTGAATAATACATTTATTGGAGATTTTATTTTTGACACAAGTAGAAAAGTCGTCCTCATTTTAACAGACTGTGGCCTTCAGCTGTCTTTGACATAACAGATGAAGAAATCAAGAGCAAACATTGAAATATATTTCTGAGACAGCACCCTCTCCTGACCCAGAAATGAAGCCCATACCCGCCGGCCTCGCTCTTCCCGACAAGTCCACTAAACGTAACCTCTGCGCTGTTTTCTCGTCTGCAGGAGTGCACGTTCAAGAAGCTGCGCTCAGACAGCGCCCTGCGCGTGCTGTTCAGCGGCTCTCTCAGGCTCAAGTGTAAGACGGCCTGCTGTCAGCGCTGGTACTTCACCTTTAACGGAGCGGAATGTTCCGGGCCACTGCCCATAGAGTCCATCATCTATCTGGATCAGGGCAGCCCAGAACTCAACTCCACCATCAACATACACCGGACCACATCAGGTGAGAGGTGCCCATAAATCATAGTTTTTCACTTATCTCGGATGCATTTGGAGTCCAGATTTGAAAAGTTTAGTTTCGAACGGGAACTGCAAAGGTAAGTTCAATAAACATCACCAAGTTGTTTCTGTCATAATATATCAACAAACCTTCTGAAAGCACATCCAGTGTCAAAGACTAATGGATGTGATTTAGGACACAGTATGACTTACTGGGAGCTTTAAAAAAAATGAATAAAACCACCACTACAGGTAGACACTTCACACAGCAAGTCACACTGTGTCCTTAACAACACCAACTCGTCTGTGAGACCTTAATTAAGATGTGGATGCAGTTTGAGAGACATTTCAGTGATGTTTTTTTGCATAAACAACTGGGCTATTTTGGTGACTGTTCATTTCTATTTTAGTCAGCAAGCTCACAGCTCCAGTTCTAAACTAAAACAAAATCTGGACCCCAAATCTGTCTTGACTGCTTGACTACATCTGGGATAAGTGGCAAATCTGGCATGTTTCTAATTGGAGGAATAAGACTTGTTGCAGCTGTCTCCTGTCTCCCCATTGCATTTAAATGATGACAACACTAATTATATTTCTCTTCTGTCAACAACTCAAAATCAGTAGCAATGGCCATTTTAAAAGGCATGCTTTTGTAAACATAACAGTATGTTGGTGTCAGAAACGATAAATATGGCCACTTGATATAGGCATGGTTGCTAATTCCTAGCTTCAAGCTTCCAATTTTTGTTAGCTACATTAGCCTGATAGCTACAGTGGCAAACTTCATACACCAACCATATCTTGGCCATATTTAGTTTAGGGGTGAAAATTTGTCAAACTGTGTTTTTAAACCCAACACAGAACTAGTGATATCTTAAATGAACCTACCTCATTACAGACATACTAATTACTGATGAAGTGGAGATGACCTTGTTTTTGCAGACTAACTCGTTCCTATTAGTTCTCCTTCATTATTAAGGATTTTAGCAGTTTTAGGTGAAACATTGCTTTCTTGCCAGTCAGTTGTTTATGTACAAGGACAGCAGATTCGTTTAAAAGCACACATGAAAGAAGACCTTCAGAGCATGCCTGCAAATTGCATGATTGCAATTGTGCTTTCAATCATAATTGTTTTTGCAATCATAGCAGTAATCAAAAACACCATTTGGTTTTAATGGAGGCAAGCAGAAGAGCGGCATCCAAGCTACAAGGGCTCTCGAAACAATGCCATCGTAGCTTAAACAAGGCAGAGATATCTCAAGTGTGCAGTTGAAAGAACCCTCGTCATCAGGAAATACTTAAGCTTTTAAAAAGCACTCGGTAGGAACCACAGAGAATGACTTCGACTGCATTCAGGTTGGGTTCTGTGGAGATCTCATATCTCAGCACAAGATTAATAGATTCAGTTTATCATCCTCATGGGACATTTTTAAGAGGAAGTGTGTGTGCCGGGTAGCAGCACTCTACTTACACTACAGACAAAAAGTAAGCAAGCAAGCAATGTTTTTAAAGTTATATTGAAAAAACTGATTTTACAAATACCAACCCAGCACAGTATTTATTATCAAGTTTAACCAAAGAAGATTTTCTCCATTGGTTTGCTGTGATATACTCTTGCTATTGGTATTCATACGGGAGAAGACTTCAGTACGGTAAATGTGTATTACCCTGCTCTGACCAGGATTAAGTGGATGGATGGATTCATTCGATTCTTTTTACATCAGGTGATGTCACAAAGCAGCTTTACAAAAAAAATGTGGACCCAAGCCCCCAGTGAGCAATCTAGCTCTAACAGTCGCAAGGAAAACCTCAGTGAGGAATTTAATATAAATGATATGATTGGCGTTTTTGTGAGAAAAGTAATCCAAGCAAAATAAAACAAACATCTACAGGTGTTGTGTAGCAGCATGTTAAGCTACCTTGCCTTGTCAACTTGTTGCAAAACGAATAAACATGCTATTTATGGATGTAGAAATGAATTTCCATTAATGGTACAGTTTGTTGGTGAGGAGTGACCGATTACAATGTTGTTTTGTGTTATTTTCAGTGGAAGGCCTCTGTGAGGGCATTGGAGTTGGATTGGTCGATGTTGCTATCTGGGTGGGGACCTGTGGTGATTATCCGCGTGGCGATGCCTCCACCGGCTGGAATTCTGTCTCCAGGGTGATTATTGAGGAACTGCCTAAATGAGCGCTTCCACAATTACACCACTCAATCAGATGTGTACCAGAAAGGGCTGGTACATCTACCACCATTACTAGTCCAAAAAGACCAAAGTTACAGATCCAAATATGGTTCCAGAGCAAGTTCATAGTTAAAGGGTTTGCAGACACTTTATATGACCTTTTTGATGCTTTGTAGATGCTCACATTGCATTTAATTTGCATTCAACTATCTATTAATGACATTTTAATTGTCAGTTACCCCAACCCAACCCCCTAAGCCTAACCTTGGTCCCAATTCTATTGTTGCTCCTAACCTGCCTCGGTCAGTATCATCTGTTTCAACTGAGCTTGTTAATAAATATGTACATCTGTAAATTTGTACAGATGATCTATAGGAGGCAACAACTTATCCAAATAAATTGAGACCAAGCGGACGTTTAACTGCTCTGTATTAATAAGAAAATTGTAGATAATCTTAAGACTGAATGTGTACTGTAGACATGTACTTGTCTTAGCTTTTATACATTTTAACAGGTACTGTATTACATCCTCGTGAAGAGTTGTCACTCATTTTGAAATTTTTTTCAAATGATATTCACTCCACAACAACCTCTGTGAATGTTTCACAGATTGTGATGAAGTAATAAAGACAAACAAATAACATGCAGTTCATTTTTATTTTATTACACAGCATTGAACAGGTCTTGAAAAGGTGTTCCACAGGAAGGAAAGCAAACTAAAGATCATTTACAAACATTCTTAAATATGTTACTTGTATTTATATAAAATTACTTAAATAATCTTAGAACAGTCAACATTTAAGCAAGTTGTTTTGGCACTTTTAAAGTAATGGTTCATCCAGAAGTCATATTTCCACCACAAATATAACTGATCAGATAGGGGCTGGGCTCCAAATTTAGCTTTTTCAGTTTAGAATTGGAAGTAGAGATGCACCAATATTAACTGTTTTAATGTCATGTAAAATTCACACTATGCTACGGCCATTGTCGGCCACTACAGCGAGTCTCAGGGCAGCCAGCAGAGAAGATGAGAAACTCCCACCATGCAAGATAACATTTATCAGTTTGAATTACTAGCCATAATTTCAATGTGGGCCCAATAATAATTTAGTTGTTCCATGTCTCAAAAATGTACTGGCTGCTGATACGTTGAGCATCGTTAGCTGTTTGAAGTTGATCAAGATCTTTTATGAAGGTTTCACAAACTAATAAATGTGGTTTAGGACATTCACAGCTACAGACATCACATCTTCGTTCATCTTTAAAGTTCACAGTAAGTCATACTGTGACCTAAACCACGCCAACTGGTCTGCGAGACCTTCATTAAGATCTGGATATGTGCTGAACAAGTAGTTCTAGTGATGTATATCAGCAGAAACGACTGAGCTATTTAAGTACTGCATTTGAGTGTTTCTTAGCAACATTAGCCAGCCTCCCTACTCCAGTAGCAAACTTTGGACTCCAAACACATCTTGATGGATCAACTACATTGTGGTTAAATGGAAGATAGGATGTGATTTCCTGGGTGAATCATTCATTTAAAAACAGTCACATAAAAAAGATGTTTCCAACACTCCACCTCATTACCTTTCAAATGCCCCTTATTCAGTCAAAAGCAAGGTAATGACACCAGTTCCCTGCACTTGCTGTTCAGTTTCACATTCTGTAATAACAGAAAGCCACATTATATCCATGTTTACTGGACAGTGGTTCTTTCACAGGAACTTTGATCCCCTTCTACCCATCTTTTGCTGACATCTGTGCCATCCAGGCCTAGCCTGGAGGGGGGTTGTGCTCCATGTCATCTCCCAAAAGGCGAGCGGCTCGCCCTGGGTTAGGTCTGTGCAATCACCTCCTACTCTCCACCTCATTTGTGCTGGCCTAAGAGGAAGCTGGACACGTTCTCATAAACCACAAACGTGATGCAGCATGCCGGGGTCACGCGGATCAGATTGGGCACCATACCTTTATAGAACCCCAGAGAACCCTCGTTTCTGCCCAAAGAGAAAGGAAGAAAATAATATTAGTGTATGGAAGACCAAGTCAAAACAAGGATGTCTTTTACTAGGACATTCACTGATTGACTTTTCCAAATGCCATGTCATTTCATAAGAAAAGTGATGTTTTATGTTGGTTGTTAAAAAAAAAAAAAGTTTATTGCACAGAATGTGCATTATGAGTGCAGTCTTGAACCCTGCATACATCTCTCTCTCTTAAATAGTGCCTTTCTCCAAGACAATGAGCTTAACAGCAATCAGTTTGATGGGTCATCTTTGAGTTCACATCCTAGAGTTTCTTGATTTGTCCAGGAAAAATACATTATCTGTGGGGAAAGATCCCTCTGAAGAAGCATCACTAGCTGTGATGTAGCATGGTGTTTTGGCACAACACCGCTCACTCAACCCAGGAAAATAGTGCATGAGCTTAACTTTGCCATCAAAGATTCATTGCTCTTGGGCACTCCTGGTCTAATATTTTACCTTTCATGACTGTGAAGGCAAAATTTCAAACAACATTTACATTCTTTTTACAGAATCTGCAATTAAGGTACAAATAACTGCAGGATTTCGCAGGAAAAGGCTACTTTCACAATCTGGGACAATTCTCATGACTGCAAATTTGTCGAGTCATACGTATATTTTAATGTTAAAGCTGTGCATTGGCAAGAACCTGGCAGTATGATACAATGGCTATTAATTCAATATACTGTAATACTGTAAGCAAGGTGATGTATTGCTATTTAAATTACATGGAAGATTGAATGTGAGAATGAGCTCGTGCTACATGTTTAGTTGGATTTGGAACCTATTGGCTAAAGATACATTGCAACACTACTTTCTCAAGGTTGGGGATGTAAACAATTAATTAAAAGTCTATACGCACTTTTGAGAACAAAATTAATATTCCGATATACAAGTATGTCAATATTTTCTTACAGCTGTATATTAATAAGCACCAGCAATGTTCTGTAGATATACAATCACAAAACTGATTTTGTTTTGACTTTGTGGTGAAGAAACAAACTTCCCTAGCAACAAGGCTCACTAATCTGTCCAAACATTACAGTACAAATCTCCAAACCTGGGCAATACAGCAATACATATTTTTTATATCAATTATGCATATTTGGACATATTTTGAGGTCTTTCTGCATATTTTATAAGAACAGTTAAAATTCTTCAGTTCTAAGCACCGTACTTGTTAAGAAAGGCATATATGACCATTGACAATATTAAATTAGTTTCAGAAGATAATTTTAGCACAATTTTAAACACTAAAACCAGCTGTAACTTATCAAACAATCAATCAGACATATCATGATGACACCAAGTATGAACCAGGGCTCTTCTTTTACTGAACATTTCTAATGCATGCTGTACTGTGTCTGATGCTGCAATGCACATAATAAAATATAATAGGACAATTTTGAATTGACAAAGCCATCTATCTACTACAAAGCCGGCTCCTGATCAATCACAACAGGGGAACAGGGCTGAACACAAGCAGTTAGATTGTCAGTGCAGGACCAAAGGGCCACAAGTAATCAATAATCAATAAATGCTCTATAGTGGTGAATTGTCTACAAACCAGGGTGCTGGATTCCTTAGCAATCACTGAAAAGTGCCTAACAATACAAAGACCATGCAAGCAAAATGTTATCAGATAACTTTATCCCTCGAAGCTGCTGTATTCAACACTGATGACCAAATCATTACAAATTATTTCTCAGCTCATTAAAATTCAGTTTCTAAACTTTCAATCCACGACAACAGAAATTTACTTTAGAAGAACGTTTCTATCTGTTTGGAGACTCTGATAGATGTTGACAGTGAGCTTATAAGCTTTACTACAGCAGTTTACTTTTCACCGAAGTTTACTACATATTTTGTGCAAGGCATCATGGGATGTAGGAATATTGTGGATACACAAGCTTAGGAGATACTAATCCAAAAACAAACTCAATCAACGCTATTAATCACTAGAATAAGGAGCTTTCAGTCCATAATCAGCCTCATTAAGCACTGTTAAAGAGGAGATATTAGTCTATAAACCACCTCAATAAACATTGTATTTCTAGTTTTTGCTCATTGTCTTCCTTTCCCAATGTAGTAGTGGCCAATTAACCAATCCCAAGCACTAGCGGCTCTCCTCATCACTTTGCAATGTTCCCGACAATAGGAGGGTGAAGACAAGCACAAGTCTCGTCCAATGTGTGTGATGCGGCCTCTTTTCCAACTACCACTGATACACCATCACTAGAGAGCTCTGAGGAAAGCGCAGGATCCCCCAGCTCCGATGCACCAATCAGTAGATGCCTGAGCCAGCAGACATTGTAGTGTGAAAGTGATTGAGAGAGAGCCCAGAAACAGCACAGGCAATTTTTTTTCCGTTCTCTCGGGCCCCAGCTTTGGATGGTGAACAGTGTGACCGGGATTTGAACTCGCAATCCTCTGCTCATCGTGTCAGCATCTTAGCCCACTGAGCCACTCAGTTCCAATAAACACTATTAATCACTAGAATAGGAGATATTAGTCCATAAACAACCTCAATAGTCACTATTAATCACTAGAATAGGAGATATTAGTCCATAAACAACCTCAATAAACAAACACTATTAATCGCTAGAATAGGAGATATTAGTCCATAAACGACCTCAATAAACACTATTAATCACTAGCATATGAGATATTAGTCCATAAACAACCTCAATAAACACTATTAATCACTAGAATAGGAGATATTAGTCCATAAACAACCTCAATAAACACTATTA
>BRDA01014058.1:56824-92632 GCA_036984385.1 Crenuchus spilurus
AATAAAATATTTACATTTACCATCTCCACATCATTGCATTCAGTTTTTATTCACAATTTGTTTAGTGTCCCAACTTTTTTGGAATCCGGTTTGTAGTTAGGAAGCAATTTCACATGACCTTTTAAAGAAATTAAACTATACATACAAGAAAAAATACAGCCCCCATGAAGCTCCAGCACCCCAGACATTAGGGGTTACGCCTTGGTACAAGCCTCGTAGACCCTCTTGCTGCCAGATGCTCCTCATGCAGTGCCAAATGCCATTGTACTTTGGTCTTAATTCCAAACCATCATTTACTGCAACAACATAAAATTCACAGTTACAATTCAGTCCACATATGCTCAGAATATAAATGCACACTACAAGCATAGAGCACCACATGTTGGTAATTTGCATACAATACTTACCCTTTTGTCCTATCTGGGCAATGTCCAGGACAGTTAAGTGCTTTCCATGGTCATATCCAAGTGGCATCTTGGTAATTACAGTAATTATGAACATTTTACATTATATGCCTATGCAATTTGAGCATACAAATATTCTTTTCCTATACTGATCCGTATTTAATGAAGTTTATGAACGTATGAGCTCAGAACAAGCTCACATTAACATTATAAAGGGTTTGCAGCAAACAGTAAAGACAGCTGAAGACAATCAGTGGTGCTCCCTTGCCCTCCATTCAGGACTTATATGTATATACTCTGGCTGTAGACCATTTTGCATTTTTCTACATAACCTTCCTGTTTTTCAATACACTTTGTTGTTCTATCAACAAGATTGCACATTCCCTCATTAAAATAAGTCTTTGGCTGAGCTTCGAGCCAGATATGTGCAACTGTCTTCACCTCTTCATCAGACGTGAATCTCCGTCCTTGTATTGCTACTTTCAAGGGACCAAACATATGACAGTCTACTGAGGTAAGATCAGGACTCAAGCAAGGAGCTTTAACACCTCAAAATGAAGTTTTTGTAGAGTGTTAACAGTACGGTTTGCGGTGTGCAGACACTTTGACATGAAACAACACAATACCCTTGGATAGCAGTGCAGTTGGATAGCAGTTTTTTAATATTATTTTAGCCTTTCAGTGAGCATTTCACTGTAATGAGCGCTAGTGATTGTTGAACAGTGCAAATCATAAGTGGAGCAGCTATTTTTTGTTGCACTGCTGTCATAAATAAACTAATGTAACGTTCAAACTTACAACAGCATTTTACTGCCATTCTAAAAAAAATAAAAACAGCTGATGTTTTGAGAATAAACTCAATATTTCGAGAACAAAGTTGTACAGTTTTGAGAACAAAGTCGTAAAATTTTGATACAAAAAAATCTTTTGAGAAAAAAAAGTCACTGCATTCTGAGGATAAATACTTGTATGGGGCTGCCAGTTTAAGACACATGGAGATGTAACCATCAATAGCCATGTAGTCAGCCATTGGCCACGAGTTCTCCAAAAAAAAGATATTATTTCCTCCAAGTAAGTCTGGTAATTTCTTCTGAATAAACACAGTCTCTTGCACAAACGTTTCAGCGTTCTTATACTAATAACAATCCGATGCTGATTGGCCAACAGATTGAGTATTTATTTATTGGTAAATTCAATATGAAATTATAACTTTAAATTGCCTAACAGTTATTATACTCATCTTACCACTGTACGTTATAATTCATTCCCATTTCACTATCATTTACATTACCTGTCTAATTGAATGCATGCTTGATTGCTTGCATTTTGTGTACTCTGTAATTTTATGAATATTATATATATTATTTGTCCCTGAAAAGTCTGTGTATACTATGTATACTATGTACTGTAAATTATATGTGCTTGTACCTGTATATTATATATAATACTAGAGAGACACCAGCAGCCTCAACTAAATTATTGGGGTGTTAACATACTGTCTGATACATCTGATTCTGATGTTACTATCATAATTTGAAGCATCACAATTTGTATGGATGTAGTACACCTCTAATTACCCCACAAGCAAAAAGTAACACTCATGGATTCACGTGTATTTACCTGCAAACCTGATTTTGACCAGGTCCAGAGGATGCAGAACCATGGTTGACACCACACCTCCACCCACTCCTGCAGCCAGGTTTTCCACTCTTACATGACTGAAGAGTCGCTGCAGGTTACCCGTTAACGACACAGGTGTGGAACTGGACGTGGAGCTCATGCTTTCAGCTGGAAGGCTAACAGTGAAACCTCGCGTTTAACAGTTCACTTGCTGACTAAACCTGCTTTACACAAACGTGTAGCTCGAGTAAGTTAGCTACACTCTCCTCTCTTATTCAATTCAAGGATATTTCACCTCCTAACCCCCCTAAACTCAAATGTTTCAGTTTTTTCAGCTTCATAATGACCTTCACATCACGACTAAACTTGTTTTGACTCCTCATGTAACGCAAAACGAGGAAGTGTCAATAGCGTGGCCGAATTTTTTTAAAATAAAAGTCACGCTACTTTTATTATGACAACATTGAGTTGCGGGCAAGTTCAACTTTGTTTAATTGTATGTTTATTTATTTTCATTTATTTAATATTTATATCATTTTAAATTTTATTTTATTTACATTTTAAATCATGATTATATCGTGACAATAGCTGCACAATTATATAAGCTGAAGTTATTCAAAGTGATTTCATTTGCAATGAGTCAATAGTCGTGTGAGATCAGGTTTTGGTCTAAAACATAGCTTTTAGGCCCACATAATGTTTTTTTTAATTTAATATTTTACAATTATCAACATGACATATAAAACCTCAGAAGACACATGAAAGTTCATTGCTTTATTTTATGTACCTTACCCACACTGTTTTTTAGTTTAATTAATTTGTTTAAGAAACTCATTAAATAATTTTATAAATGCACGAAGTTTCCAAAGTCAGTGAGTAATGTGGTAAATACTCGTGAACTCACTGTTTACCAGAATAATTGTGATTATAATTTTTGCATTTAAGGGCCAATATCTGCATTCCTCCATTGGGATGGAATCTGAATTGTCAAATAACCATTTCACATGAACGTGAACTATTTATTCTATGATATATTCTACTATTTATACTCGTGTAGCTCTTAAAATACTTTTGCTTCTCTCTCTCTCTTTCTCTCTCTCTCACTCACTCTTTCACTCTCTTTCATGTATCTGAATATTTTTCCTGATTATTATCTCCGCGCATCGCGAGATTCAAATTCTTTTCATTGGCTATTCACCAACACGACCTGCGCGATTTTGCGCCTCCTCTACATGTGGAGCTGCGACCTGTTGCGTAAAGCGCGTAGTGATCTTTGCGGAAGTGGTCTGTAGGGAATGTCGCTTCTGTAGTGATCGGTTATTCGAAGCGGCTCTGAGCGGCGGGATGGGTAAGAGCTCCAGCTAAAAACATACAAAACAGCAAAAAATATGCTATTTTCTCTTTTGTACTTTACTATCCGTGTTTTATACCAACGATCAGACTGTTTTACAGGAACTGTGGTCAGCGTTAGCTGAAGAAAGAGCCTACTCAGGCATTTCCTGTGCATTTTTTCCCTCATGTGTCATTGGTTTGAGTAACGTTAGCAACGCGCTAGCAGAACGAAGCTGCAGTTAGCTTCTTCATTCGAATTTGCAACTCCACCTTAAATAGCGCAGCAGATAAAGTCCGCCCCGAGGAGCCTAAATGTAACTTCTGTGCTATTTAAGGTGGAACCGAGAATTCGGACAAGAATAACAAGCTAACTTCAGCTTCGTGCTAACAGGTGAAATAACTGACGGAAACCGTACAGACACAAACAGTACTAATGTTTAATGAGATTTAAACGTCATGTAGTATAAGTTAATAGCATACTTTGGTGCTTTGACTGTGTGCGCCGAGGCGGATATTCAGACTAGCTGTTGCTCTGTGTGAAGTAACGTTAGGGCCCGAGTAAGCAGCTAGCTCATTCTGTTGTTTAGCTAGCTTTACCACAGGTAAAAGGAAGGAAGTTGAATGTAGGTCGTTATAACTATGAACCTCTGATAATATTACGATGATTCTACATTTGGTAAATGGAGAAAAAGATGAAAATAAACCTATGAATGTAGTGAAGTAGCTGATAACTTGGCACGTAAAGGGATCAAATCTTCGTCATTTGTACGGTGAGAATAGCTACATGTTAGTCTTTCCCTGGAATACAATAATGTATTAAATACTGTTATTACGTTTACAACAATGATTGTATAAAGTACAGTCTATGGTTCACAGTCACACTTTGGACTAAAACTCAGTAACTTGTCTTAGATCCTAATAAAAAAATCTGGGTCCCAGCTGAGAGATTTAGTGATGTATTTTTACAGAAATTACTGGGCATTTTAGATTTACTTTAAGTTAAACTTTTAGTGTTAGAAACTTTAGCCTTGCAGATTCTAAATGCAAAAATTATACTGTAAAAATGTATTTTGCTGATTGACTACATCTGGTGTAAATATTGAAATGGGATTTTTGAATGACATTCTTTTAAAGAAAAGAGTATCATTATTTTTATGTGGAGATCAGTTCACAAAATGAATATCGGATATAAAAGACCATAACTGAGTTTCTCTTCCAGGCCCATATTTCCAATATGGCATGTCTTTGTCTGAGACGGAATGATTTTCTGGTTTTGGATTCTCATTTTTCGCTGACTGATCAAAGTTTTAGAGCTGCCACTGAATTGTATGTAATATAACACCTATACGTTTTTCAGGACATTGTCAATGTTTTAATGTTCAAAGAGCTTCAATATTGTGCTCTCACAAAAATGAAAATTTGTTAGGTTGATAGTTTATTTGCTGATTGTTATAAGGCTGAATTACATATCTGCTTTGTAAGACAAAGAAGGGGTTTATAAGTAAGCGTAACTTGCAGTGACCACAACATGCACCCCTAAAATCTCAACACCTGTGAATCCGATAACCGTATGTATTTGTCTGTTCAATAGCATTGAGGATGGAACCCAGATAACTTGAGCAGAAGCAAAGCACAAAATCTAATTGTTTTGAAGAATATAACGTTATATGATCCATCTTCAAAAGTCAATTCATTGCATATAAAGGATATGAAAACATGGCTTCCCTAACCCTTGTCTATGTGTTTATATTATATTCAAGTATGTTGGCAGACATATCTGCAAACAGCCGTGCATGTTTACAGAGACACGTACGCAGAAGTATAAATCAGCCTTGAGATTTGTCACCAAAAACGAAACTGAAATGATAAAATTCCTTCTTCAGGAGTTCAGGATAGACAGTAGGAAAGCAGAACATTGCAAATGGCTCATATTTGCCAGAATGCTTTCGTATGTGACCTTTGAACAGCTAGAATTTTATCATTTAAATAATTTTGATTAACAATTTTATTGTCTGTTGTTTGCTAAAAAAAAAGAAAAAAAAAAAGCTACAACTAATAACTTTTTTGCTTCTGATCTAACCTTATCCTTCAATAGCCAATCAGTTGTTGTAAAGATGACTGTCAGTTCTCTATTAGGACTAACAATATTAGCATGAGCTACCAATATAACAAATAATCACACATTCCTCTGAATGTTGTTTAAACCAGTTGAACCATTTGTTGTTTTTGTGAGTCAAGTCTCAATAAATACATTTTCTGATTCTTTGTCTATATTTTGCCTAATGAACACTCCTCTATTACCTGTAATTGTAAAATCTAATAACTGTAGACAGGTTAAACTGTTGTGATGAAACAACTGTGATCTCATATAATTGGCATCAGACAATTATGTAATAATTGCGACATGCTTGTGAACATTACTGCTTTTAATGCATTCATGTAATCCATGTCATGCTCCTTTCAGAAGTTGCAGCCTCCAGTCAGTCAGTGTTGATGTGTTTGGACAGGACAGATAGAATTTGCTATAAATAAATCCTTCTAACAATGTAGTGATGTTTCAGTGGCAAGCTTGGGGGCTATTTTTCCTACCTGCCCTGATGAATTTCTAATACTGCTTATTCTAAATGTTGAGCCTTAGTTCTGAGTAATATTGCCCAAGGGCCAATGAAGAGATTTATTTCTAGAGTAATATGAACTAGCATGCAGAACCAATGATGCTGCTGACATTAAAGGAGCAGGCAGAGCAGAACAGAGGATATCGCCATATGACCACCTGCTGATTTTGCTGTTGAATATCATCTGAACTTATCTCTTTCTCTGTACTTCATGTCCATAGCACTAGCTGTTTTTCACATTGAAGTAATAAACCACTGCAAACTGCTATTGCTAACACTGGATGAGAGCTGGTAGGAGGTAGTTAATGTAATCTTAGACTTTGATTAATTATGAATACTGGAGCTGTCAGTGAATGACTGGTAATGGGTAACAATTAGTAATGGCAGTTGCTGTTGGTTCCCATTTAGATTTCATTCATTTGAGCTAGGGGTCAGCTGATGTTTTTTTAAACTGCCATATTTATGTGATTAGTAGCAACCCAGGACACTGATAAGAGATATTTGGGACCAGTATTCATTTACTATAAATTTGATATCTGTAGTATGCAAATTTGCACTCATATGCAGAACTTACATTTCTGAAAAGCACATTTGACATGCTGTACTCAACATGTGGTTTACAGGCTACAAGTGTGTGTGTGTGTGTGTCTTGAAGGAGGGGGGACATTGTGTCTGCATCAGATATGTACAGATAAAATTTATTGGCATGGAACCATTAAAATACTGATTCCTATAATCAGAAACCATAGTAGGTTTTATAACTTAAATATTCCTTATATATTTCTTATATAACTTGCAGCATATGATAACTGAATGAAAGCAGGTAGGGAGGAGTATTGCACATTAGGTAATACTATTTGGTCAGTGTTGCTTTCCTTATGTTTTAGCCATGGTAGTGTTTATGAAGTTTTTCATTAATGATTACACAAATGGTAAAACATTGCTAAAAAGAATTTGTTTATATTTTTTGTTGAAAAGATTCTGAATCAGTGAACGCTTTCCACTTGTTGAGTTTAGTACATTTACATTAATAAATTGTTGCGTCTGTGCTATTTCCCAGACTAGTTTCATTCTGCGATTCATGTTACAGTTCCTGTTTCTAGGACACTAATATTTCTCTCTTATTCCTCATTTCTTCCTGTGGAAAAATGCACTCTGGACATTGGGACGCAAATCATCACTTCGTTTACTCTGTCACCATGATAACTTTGACTGTTTCCTGACCTTTTTTGGATTTGAACAAATAGCAGTAAGTATCAGGCCTGCATGAACGTTATTTAACACTAAACACAACACTCAGCCTTAAAAATGTGATATAATAGTTAAAGTATTGCAAACACTCTTTTTGATCTCTTTTGGTTTTGTGGTCTTAAGGAATTTATAGCCTATGTGCGCTGTACAGAGTTGCTCTGCTTGTTTTAGTCATGCTGGAAACCATGATATTGCCTAAATCAAAAAGCCCCCTTGATCATAAATGTTTGTCTGACCTCTCTGCAGCAACAGAAGAATCTAGAGGGATATGTTGGCTTTGCAAGCCTCCCCAACCAAGTTTACAGAAAGTCTGTAAAACGCGGCTTTGAGTTCACGCTAATGGTTGTGGGTAAGGAAACATCATTTCTTATAATCCTAAGTTTAAATTTTAGATTTATCATCATTGTAAATGTATTAAAGTGTGTTAAGTGATAGCTCTACAGTGTGTTTTACATGCTTGCATTTTGAATTTCCTGTGTAGTTTTGAACGTTGGCCAGCTGGGTGACTGCATTCTTGACATTCAGTCTAAATGCTGTCAGGATAACCACACAGGAAGCCAGGGTTGAAAGGCAGTGATTTCACATCCTGCCTGAGTTTTAAAAATGATGCCTTTTGAAAAAAAGCCTGTTTTTCTAGGTTCATTTGTTTAACGTTTGACATTGAAATGTTTGTTGTCTATTGACTGGATCTGTATGGAGTAGCATTTTGGACAGGTTTTAGTTTTAGCTGTGGTAAATATGTATTTTAGCATATTAAAATGTTTTTAAAAAAAGTACATAAAACAGTACAACTTTAAACTCTACTGCAGTTACTTATGGGAAATTGACCCAAACAATACTGAAAAAATAGAATAAACTCTTCCTTAAAGCCAAATGTTGGATTTTAAGTGTTCAACTCAGTCTCTCCCATGAGGATGACATGGTGACACAACTATGTTTTTGCCATGTCTATAAACTTAGATAGGAAGAAAAACAACAACATTTGAGATATATATTTGGCCAGGTTCTCGGACCCATATTTAGCCTAAGCCTAATGAAGTTGTATGACTAGTCGTTCTCTTGGCATTTACTATTTGAACCTTCTCTTCCCATTAATTTGTATCACAAATCTACTAGTCTGGTACAGTGCAGATTGTCACAGAAAGCAAATGTTAATGAATAGCATAATATGGAATATTTTGTTGATGATGCATGGTGGAGCAAATTCCTGTCACCTGGGGCATCGGCATGTTGGTAAAAAAGAGAAAACATAAACTTTCCAATGAACAAAGCTCTTCTGTGAATGAAAAGCAGGGGAGCTGTTTAAGCTTTTGGATTCAATTCCTCACTTGGAATGATGAAAATGGCCTTTTTAGTATTTGTAGAGATACATGAGAGAAGGGCTTAGTAAATAAAACTGAACTAAGACTAACAAATGAGGCTTGAGGACAGCTAAATGATGGTATTTTGAAGCGATGCTATTAGCAATATTTGGGGACAGTAGATCCCTGTGCGCATTATGTTCCTTCAGTTCCTTCATGAATTGTAAAGTGCTTTTGTGATCTAATCCACATAAGGAAACAGCAGGTATTTAAGTTCCATTAGAATATTTTTTGTTTATTGTGTAGTTATTTTAGATTCAGGGTGATCTAGTGTAGGGCTGAACAATATATTGTTTTTTATTGTGATGTTGTGGTATTTCCGAAGACTTCAATATGAAAATGAGTTTCCATACTGTTGTATTGTTTGCATAGGGGTGTTTTGTTTTGGACATGAAATGACCATGTTCTTCCATTAAAGGGGTTCTCAATGGGCCCAATATTGACTCAAGGTGCTCCACAAGGATCTGGCTGTGCTTTTTCCTGATGCTAAACAACAGCATTGTTGTAACTGTCACTCAGCTGTGCTTAGCAACAAGTAGTTTAAGAATGCAAAGTTAACATAAGCACTGACAAGTATTGCAGATTTCCTAATATCAGATTTTGACAATGTCACCTTGTTTACAGTATCACAGTATATATTATATAGAACTGTAACCCTTCTATCATGATATATAACATATTGTCAGGTTCTTGCAAATGCACAGTCCTTGAAATTGCACACTTCAGTGTATTTAGCGACAGCAACTGAGTAAAGCATCACCTTCCCATTGATTTGTATGACATGGATATTTTTGATCAAGTCGAAATCTCTCTCCCATTAAAAAATAATAGAAAAGCATGCAGTGTCAACTCGTTAATGTGTGTTGTGAGCAGGTCTAAATGAGGGTTTCAGTGGATGAATCAATATGTTCATGTATATGTTTAATGCATAGCAAGTCTAAACAGTCTAAACTTGCAGTCTAAACACAAATAACTTATAGTTTCAAATTAGTATCATTGGCTCTGTAGTGGTGAACTTCACCTATTTCTTGCAGTGCTAGTGTTTGGTCGTGGAAGGTGGCCAAGTCTGCCACTAGCAGTGCCAGGACCAATTAATCTTGGTTAATGTGCTAACGTCAGTGTGTGAGGACACAGATACAGGTCTCTGTGTCTAAATACTGACCTCCATTCACTGTCTGGATAGTGCTTTTAAATCCACTACATTGTATGTGCTTGTAATGTAGGTCAAATCCAGTGCATTTTTGACATGTAGAATATGGTAATTGTGAACAAAGATGGAGTTTAACAAATACATGCAGTTTAATAAATATGTACACTAGTACACTGTCCATCAACACTTTGGGAATGCTTGCTTTTCATAAATGATTGTTTTTTTTCTGTTGGATCTATCTTAAATGATTAAATAGACAGCTGCTTTCTTTTTAATTTATTTGACCAAGAGAGTAAATAAACCAGTGCTGATGCAATTCTGATTATTTTTTTCAGAATTTGATTGATTTTTCATGTCTTTTCTGACATTTTCTGCTAAAGATGTGAAAATGTTTGTGCTTGAATATCACAGTATTATGCTTTGTGGTACTGCATTGATTCCTGAAAACACAGTATTGATTTTTTTATTAATTGTTTACATGTAAAGATTGGAGACAGACAATGGTATAATATGGTATATGGTACTGAAACAAGTGGTATAAGGGTGCAACTTATGACAGTAACCTAAAATGAGAGATAAAGTGTGGTGTGTGTATATAGCCTTGCCTGCAGTATCGTAGTATGTTGAATTATAACCCCTCTATCCTGATAAATGTGGTATCGCCAGGCTCTTGCCAATGTACAGCCCTGTTTTCCACTAGTTTTCCATACCATAATCTTACTTGAATTTCACAAATCAGCATTTAAAATCCTTAAACAACAACAGTTGTATATTTAAGTAACATTAATCAAAGTGCTATGTTGAAAGTAAGAATGAGCTGAATTTTTTAAGCACATTGAGGTGTAATTATGATACAGAGCTATGAGATTGTGACACTGTTAGCAAGGCAATATACTGCAGTTTGTGAAATGTAGATTTTTATTCTACTGATCACTTTTCTAGGTCTTGTAATTGAAATTTGTGATGGTCTTTGTACGTTTGTATTAAATTGTTGACTCCTGCAGTTTTTTAGAAAGCACAGTGCTAGTTCTCTGATAACTTTGTCGGCCATTTTTAATGTTGTTTTGGCCATTCCTGTTTGGTACTTCAAAGATATGGCCACATCCTTTGAGGTCTGCGGCTATGTCCTCTCACATGGATCTAGTTATTCTTGTTTGCTGCCAGAAGGAAGACCCAAGCATCTCACAAAGGCAGCAAGAATCAGCCAAATAAAAGGACCATTCTGTGCCTTGGCATGGGCAGAGCACTGCTTACACTGTCATTAGATTAATGATTCTCCAGGGTCACATTCAAGGCTATTTATCAGCAACAAACAGACCATCTGTACATCTACAAGGAACTAAGCTGTAAGATTTGTGGTTGAGGTTTCTGCGACTTGTCTGTGAAGGGATAGCGGTAGCCTACATCTAAATTCAGCTCTTTTATATTTGATATGATTACCAGATTATTTAAAACATGACTTGATTAAATGGGTTCGAAACATTGTTCTGAACTAAATAAACGTCCTTTTTCAATTTCAGGTGAATCGGGGTTGGGCAAATCCACACTGATTAACTCTCTCTTCCTCACGGACCTGTACTCCTCAGAATATCCAGGGCCATCACATAGAGTCAAGAAGACAGTCCAGGTACTGGGCAGAATGTTAAAGACAGTTATGATCTAAAAGATTTTTAACAGGGTGGCCTAAAATGACCAGCGTATTATTTTTCGCGGAATAATTTGATTACTTTATCCCTAATTATTTATTTAACTAGATTAGAAATATTTCTGTAACGAACTTTGGCATGTATCTAGTGAATGTCCATGTAGGGTTAAGAATCATTCATTTTACTGAACATATTCATGTGAATCAGTCAGAAATTTAACAAAAAATCCAACTTGTGAATACGTTTAGAAATTTGTTACAATAATTCCAAGAAGGTGCAATGTAAATATAAATTTAATTTAAACTTTAAAATAAAGTTTAAAATTTAAAATAAATTGAATTTAAACTTAACTTCTTAAACATAATTGTCTTCATAACTTGTAGCCAGCCACCCGTATTTATGTATTGGCCATTTGGAAATCTAAGGGAGTGGAGTGTTAATCCAAAATCAGAACTGAAAATTCTTAGTTGAGGATGGCCCTACCTTATTACCATGATTTGAAGCTCAGAAAGATCCTGTCTCCATAAGAGGCTATTGCACCAGAGTGGCTCTGGTTTCCAAGCATACCACAGTAATGGTACATTGCCTTGTGCTACGTGTTCCTACTTGCTTTTTAAGGAGAGAGAGTCAGCTTTTTCTCAGCTTCACACCTGAGTTTTTAACATTTTTATGTTTTTCACTCCATTCCATTTGGTACAACTAGTGGAATATTTGGTTTATAAAAGCATGCAAGATATTTGCACATGTCCATGTTTGAACTTGGTCAGGTGCATATTTATCTCAAAATGTCTACATTTTGTAACTTTTGTAAAATATAGACATGATCTAGGTCAAATGGATAAGATGGGTACATATGTGAAACCATACTTAGAGTTAACAGAAATATGTATCACTTTATTTTTTTTGAAGTATCATTTAAACTGAATTAAAGAAAGGTGTAAGTGTTCCTGTAATTTGTCTAATTGACCAAATGAACCATCAGGGTGTACTGAAGTTTTTGTCTGAGTGCATAATGCATCTTTAATAACTGTGTTGAGCAGTACACTTTCAGTTTGTAAATGTTGAATGTTGTTTTATAGGTAGAGCAATCCAAAGTGTTGGTGAAGGAAGGAGGAGTTCAACTACTGCTTACAACGGTGGACACGCCAGGCTTTGGAGATGCTGTAGACAACAGTAACTGGTGAGTATATTTATGATACACTGATAGCTGTCTGGAAGATTAAGTGGTTATAAATCTCCAGTAATCCTCTTTTGTAAAATATATTGTTGAACATGTGGGAAAAGTACTACCTTATGATTGTGTTGCTGTATTCTGTGACCGTGATGCACTTGATGCTGTTTAAGATTAGCTTGTATTATTTTGGCAAAATATCTTTAGATATGTCAGATTGCATGGGTGCCCTCATACCATCATAATACCAACAGAGTAATCATCATAGAACATCCATGGTTGGTCAGGATGCCCACAGTACAAACTTATGAGCTGCCCTCTAACAGGATTGGTTAGTGGACTCATTTAGCATGTTGCTGTAAAATATATAATGTAAATCATGGCTAGGTTTCATCCTTAACTTTATGACTTTTGCAGATCAGTTCAACTTTTACTGTCTTAACTACTAGTGCATCTCTAGAAACTAGAATATATTTTATATATTTTTGTTACTTTAGTTCAAAAACGTAAGTTGTCATATATTTTCTGTTTATTACATTTCAAGCCTTTTAGATTTAATGTTGATACTGTTTGAATAGTAATTTTCTGAAATTTGAATATTTTGTGATTCTGGAATTCTGCGCCATTAGCTTTTCTGATCAACATTAAAACATGTCACTTTGTCACTTATGTTATGAATATAAAATATTACATTTTGCTTTTTTTTTGTAACAATTTTTTTTTGTTTTTAGATATTCATACATTCAAACAGACTTACATTGCGAAAACATAAGAAAAAATAAAAATTAAATTAGGAGTAACATTAGTAATAGAGAGAAAAGGGGAAAAAAAGAAAAACAAGGACATACAGGAAAAATCACATGCATATATTCAAAAACACCTACAAGTTGTTTACCTGGTCAGGTCAATGCATTGTGTCCCACAAAAAGGGAAAAAAGCTTTGTGGGTGAACTAGGCAACCCCAAACAGAACAGTCTTATTTCACAGCATTTTCCTGAATATAGCAGAAATTATAAACAGCAATGAACTTTTTCACAGTAACAGAAATTTTGACCAGGGGTATCAAGTTATACAACTTTGACTTTGCTGTGTGTTCTGTAGCTGGCAGCCAGTCATCGATCACATTGACAGTAAGTTTGAGGATTACCTGAATGCGGAGTCACGTGTCAACAGGCGGCAGATGCCAGACAGCAGGGTCCACTGCTGCCTCTACTTCATCGCACCTTCAGGGCATGGGTAAGTGTGTACATAAGGCAGAAAGAGAGAGAGACGCTAAGCTCTTTAGAAGGTGTGTCTTAAGCACCTCACTTATAATGTCCTTATTTAACCTCTTCATCCAACTTGGCTGCCACTCATCTCCTTTGCACTTTAGTTAGTTCACTTACTGTTTTTTGGGGTGGCTGGCATGGGGGAATATTTTAACCAGTTTAAGTTTTGCACTTCTAAATGAGTAGTATTTTAATGTCCCAACAAGAAACTGTTTGGACAGTAAGCTATTATAACATGGTTATCACAACAAGAAATGTCTAGTGATTGATAACCATTTATTAAGGACTGGCTGTAGTCAGTGGCAATTATACAGACCAGTAATTTACACAATTACAATGTTTAACTAACACTTTTAAGTTAATGTTAACAATAGTATGTGAAATTGTTTTTGCATATAGTGAAAGAAGCTACAGACACGTCTAAACAAAGTTTTAAAAACATTTGTGTATTAAACTTGCCTCCTTATCACTGCTGTCTTTGATTGTTTATCGTATCATAGATCTAGTTTCCTCTCTTTGTATCATAAACGGATAATATTACAACTATTTTTTTGGGGTCATTCTTTCTTAAGATCAGATATGTCGCAATAAGTTGCCTTTCAGTAGGACAGAAACTGAATGCTCAGTTCAGTTTGTTTGGGACTTACACAAACATCAGTGTAAGAGTGCCACCAAAAATCAATACGTGAACTTTTTTTTAATGCTTTTCATTGCTTCTAACTAAACATATAGTTCAAAGTTTATTTGGAACTAAATCTTTAATTTGCAATTGAAAATAGGCAGAAATGAACAACTGCAGTAAAAAGGAAGAGAAAGAGGAACCAGTTTTCTTGTGACTCTTCTTTTTCATGTGTATTCTAGAAAATAAGAATGTAATTAATCTCTGAATGTAAGGAATAGACAGCAAAAGGTTAACACACAACAATGGCCCACATTGTTCAGTGTAAAATGTTCAGCATGTAGAATTGTTCTATTGTCTCTAATGTAGACTTCCCAAACGGCAAAACTAAAACATTTTTCATATGATGGCAGTTATGCAGAAGGTTCCGTATGGCTTATAAGAAGGGAAATTCCCTTAAATGTGACATGCTCCTGTGGTAGTGCAAGCTAAAAAAAAAAATAGGGTGCAAAATTATTGGTTAGAAAATATCAGACACCGTTTCTGGAAAGCAATGTTGGTCCTTTTATCTATAAGTAAAAAAATAGGCCACTGATATGCTGTGCAGCCATAATCATAAACATTTACAGTTTGAATGTAGCTTTTGAATAAGCAAAAGTAGGCATTCCTGAAGCATGAATACAAACATGAGCATTACAGAGCACAAATCTAACAGCTGATCAGACTCTAAACAGCTGTCATTGTTTATGCATTTTATGTGAGCACAAAGTGCTAAGGGCACGTGCAGCATGAGGAATTACCCTGGCACACCCATTTCCTACTGTTTATGGATATTTGACAGATAATGGTCAGAAAACGAGGTCCATTATCTTTACATTGTTTATAGCCACATACATAATGTTCGGAAATTACGTGTAGCTGCTTAAGGCATATTGCATTGTATATCAAGTTATTTATTTAGACTCCCGTTTCCCCCAGCGGCTGCATTAGACCTTCACTTTATGTAGATGTGTGCTGTAGTAAGCAGATGAAGCTTAAGGCTCTTGAAAATAGTCACTTGTCAACTACTGCAGGCCAGTAGAACATACCTGTGGGAGGAAAATCTGGGAATTGAAACCCAGCCAATGCTGTGTGCTAGACATGGTATCTGAACACTGGCTGTACTAACTCATCACTGTGTATAATAAATGTTTGGTCTGACTGTTATCACAGCTGAAAACTGGCAGGAAATCACACACACCAACTGTTAGACCAAGAGGAAAGGTCACATTAATCTCAGCCTCGGGCCATATAGCTGAGAACTGCAGAACCTGGTTTCTAGGAATGTGCAGTATATTCTTGGAAAAGGTTGCATGTAGGACCCAACTGGTATTTCATTTATCTGTTAAAATCAGTCAATATTCAATTTGAAGGTAAACATGGGAAATACTGATACCTCTAAAGTGAGGGGTAATTATAATTTCTGAGAACTGTATAAGATTATAGGTTTTTATCTAGAACTGGGTGGTGCTGATGAAATTGAGTATTGAGGTGAGACTTCTACCCTACACTAGAAGTCATAGTAATATACAGCTCTGTGCTAAAACTAACTACTCACTGTGCTTACATTTAACATAGCTACAGTCATGAATGTTTGTGCACACTGGTAAAATTATGCATTTTTAAAGTTTACATAAATTAAAGTAACAATTTCGTGACATGGTACAAATTTTCTGCACATTGTAGTGCAACATTTCTATTTATTTTCTGAATAACACGTTGGAAAGTCATATACAATATTTAATGTGCAGTAAATTTGCATACGTCACGTTTTATGTTAAATTTTTTTCCCCAAATTAAATGCCAAGTTAAATTCATTGTGCACTAATATGTGCAGCATTTTGTTCTCTGTAGAACTTTTCACTTACAAAATCAATAAAATGTGCTGCTGCACCATTTAAGGCAGAATGAATAAATTGTATATGAAGCTAACCTCAGTTTCAGAAATACTTAACTTTTCCCTGACCTTTATTGTGACAGTCATTATTACCTCTTTTATAAGTTTGTTTTTATGGTCCTCGGTTGTACTGACCCAGTTTAATAAAGCTAGTAGGTGTCCCTGAACGTTTAGTTTTTTTATATGTCCCACTTAAGATGTTTTTAAGAGTTTCTGCTATTCAGCTTTAGAGGAATTCGACAATTCATATCGGTCACTAAACTGTTCAACTGCTGTTTAACTAGAACTATTCTGTTTAAATGTATACCGTCTGTTTTGTTTTGGACTATTATAAAATGATACTGCTCAGTATTAAGTTACTGTACTTAATAGCTCCTTAGTATGATCTCTCTCTGATCATATTTTACACCAGCTCTCTAATGGCTTCACTACAAGATCATTTGTTTACACAAAGAAATAATCACTGTACTTGTTATCCTAGGCTGAAGCCGCTGGACATTGAATTCATGAAACGGTTGCATGAGAAGGTGAATATCATCCCCCTGATTGCCAAAGCGGATACCCTCACTCCAGAAGAGTGCCAACAGTTCAAGAAACAGGTTTGCTTGCTGTCTTTTTCTTGCTTTCTCGGTCTCCTTCATCAGATCATCTTAGCCAGTCTCAGTCCCCTCACCTGGGATAAAATTGTGTTACTCTAATGCTAATACGAGTCAGGAGCATTGATGGCCTCAGAGCCGCCTGTCCTGTGAGTCTAGAGCCATCTGTTTGAGTATTATCTCAGCAGGAGGACACACAAAGAGAGAAAGGCCTAAATCCCAACCTGGTCTTTTTGGCTGCAAAGATTATACCTAAGAATCTGTGTTAACACAGGAGACTAGGACACTCCTGTTGGAACCTTGTATTTTTTACCTGGTAATTTTACAGAAAGAGAAAAATCTTCTTAAATTTGAGTGGAAATCAATGCAAAAATATTTTATTTCAAGTCATTATGGAAAATTCATATTGTACATATGGTTAATGATTAACCTGCATTATTTTGACCAATTTCTTTGACATAACTTTGATATCTGGTTTAAAAGGACCCCCACAAAAACACCTGGAAGTGTGGATGCTCACCATGTACAATAAAAAAGATTGTTTAAAGAAACCATTTGCATATTGTGATCTCAGTGTAGCAGAGACCAATACCGTGAGAAGTAAATGATTTTTTGCAGCCCTGCAAAGTAATATATTCCTCATTAAGGCAAAAATAAATATATTCATGAGCTACATTGTTCCTGCTTAATCATCAGAAGGGTCTACCTGGCTTATGCTGGGCACTCTTAAACAAAAATGAAAAATCTTTCTAAAACTTCGCCATCTTCCAGCAGCTACTAAGATTCATCTTTAATCCCCAGAACTGAATAAAGCCTGATTAGATGCTGTCTTTGTCCAAACAGGCCTGGAGCCTGCTGTTATGAAAAAAAAAGGTCTTACAGCTACAGAACTGTGCTGATTCATGTTTTTTTTTCCATTTTCAGATCATGCGAGAAATCCAGGAACACAAAATTAAAATCTACGAGTTTCCAGAGACTGATGATGAAGAGGAGAACAAGCTTGTGAAAAAGATTAAAGTGAGTTTTTTTTTATACATATAAGATAAAAAGCACCTCGTGGATCTGACTTATAACTTTCTTACATATTCATACTCACTCATGTTTAGCTGGCCAAAAGGGGCACTGTTAGCAGTCAGATACATTTTGGTGCTTTTCTTCAATGATAAAAGCCCTATTCAGACAGGATTAAAATGTACATGGGGTCCTGAGGTGATTTTTTTCTGCTCCAGCAACAGCTGTGCGTGATTGTATTTCTATTTGAATCAGACATGTCAGTGTTTTTCTTCTTCTTCCCCTGAGAGTAGGGCTAAAATATTGTTTTTCTATCAAAACAGCAATTTAAGAAAGGGTGATTATTGTAGCCTTTATTATTAAAAATGTCCTGAGTTTTAAGTGGGGAAATATAATCTAAGTCAAAGCTTGTAAACTTCCAGTAGATATAATTTGGACCAATCCAGGGCAACCAAACCTCTGTGTTGTGATATTGCCAGTCAGGCACACAATGTTCAGAGGTCACGCCTCAATTCAGAAAAAGTGGATATTATAACAAAACACTTTATTTTTAGAAAATAATCGCAATTGAAATCAGATATTTTCCCCAAGTCGTTCAGCTCAACCTGAGAGAAGTACAGGATATAGTTTTTCACCTAGCTCAGTGCTCATCTAATCACTTCCATTCTCTACCAGATACACATCTTGTATTTCCAGACAGATATTGCCTCTAGTTGGAATAATTTTTTTTTTTCACTGCTGGTTGCTGTATTTGGTGTCCTAGTGAGCATGTCCACCATACACCCTCCTAACACATTAGAAACTTGATCGTTTTGCAGTTATTTTATTCATATATGAGATGTGTAGAATGTCCCAGGTGCCCACATTTAATTTTGTCTTAATAAAACTATGAAAGGTAATCACTTTAGGTACTGTAAATACCCGCAGATTGTAAGTAGTTGATATAATAAACTAATTAGTGTAAGAATCTGGTTCTGTATCTAAATCAGAAACATTGTACCTTTATGAAATTACAATGTGAAAAGCTTTGTGTAACAGCCATATTAAAAGCATTCGTGTGTGTGTGTGTGTGTGTGTGTGTGTGTGTGTGTGTGTGTGTGTGTGTGTGTGAAGGATCGCCTGCCTCTGGCTGTAGTTGGCAGCAACACCATCATCGAGGCAAATGGGAAGAAGATTAGAGGCAGGCAGTACCCGTGGGGGGTGGCAGAAGGTATGCCAGCCAGAAACACAACACCTGCTCTTTCTTACACTCTTTAAACACAACACAGACACTCTGTATTTAAACTCTGAGCCTGAATTCAGCTGAACATATTTAATTAGAGCACACCAATGAGCCAATACATTATGATGGATGAAGTGAACAGTGTTAATTATCCCAGCACGGGAAAAGTCTGGGACATATTATATAAGATGACAGTTGGTTCTCATAGTCAAAGTGACGGAAACTGTCAGGCATGAAGAACTGTTGTTTGTGGTAAGACCACTGGGTCGGGGCAGCTCTAAAACAACAGGGTTTCTGGGGTGTTCCCGGTCAGCAGTGGTCAGTACCTACCATCAGTGATCTCCAAATACCACAGATATTGCACAGCATATTGGTTATAATGCTTTGGCTCTTTGTTGTGTATAGTTAGTGGCTCCATCAGGACTGGATAGTGACTGTATGAGAATTATTACACCTTATTTAAAATGTGTTTTCCTCCCCACAGTTGAAAACGGAGACCACTGTGATTTCACTATTCTTCGCAACATGCTTATCAGGTACACAATGTTCTTGAAAGATTGGAGTTAATGTGATTTAATTAATTAGAATTAAAGAGAAGACCATGTTAAACATACCCAGGAGCTAGAGCTTTCATAATTATTGCATAATGTTCTGGCCACAGTTAAATTGCACAGTTGCTATCTTTCATAGTCACATGTTTTATTTTGCAACAATGTGACTTTTCAGCAGTAAATGGTCTTGTGATGGTCTTATGAAAACAAACATTCAAACTGTTGGTGTTATTAAAGCTTTAGAGGGCAATGGTCAGTAATGCTAGTTTTTGTGAGTTCAAGCTGTGTCTGTTGTCAGTTTAGAGATATGGAGTAATGACAGACAGGAAGCAGGACAGTTGATCAGTGAGGTTGTACACTATAGGCTTGTACATTTAAAGGCGCGCACTCACAGACAATTGTTAATTGCAATTTTTGGGAGGCAATTAATGATCAAGACAGCCCTACCTGCAGCATACTCTTTTAGATGCATAAAATGAATGTGGAGTCCTTGCTCTTGCCAGTAATTGTATGAAAAGCTTGGACAGATGAGTCACCTTTGGAATTAAGAGGTGCACAATGTATAAAAAGTTCTATACTGTGCAATTTGCAAATAGTTCATTTTTAATTTTATATATATATATATATATATATATATAGATATATAGATATATATATATAGATATATAGATATATATATATATATATATATATATATATATATATATATATATATATATAGATAGAGATATAAAGATGAAGCATACAGATTGAAAGATCTGCTATTAATATTTTCTGTTCCAACCAGTAAGTGTTTTTGACATTTACACTATTTGTACCCAGACGTGAATATTGTGTCATGGACATAGATAAATAAAGACCATTCGCCATGAAATGCCCTTGAAAATTCCAATTTTTAGTCTGCAGACATTGTTTCACAATTTGGATTTACATAACCAATCGGGGTGTTCAGGGGCGACGAAACTTTGATGGTAAAACCAAACGGTTTTTCCGCTCAAGCAGAGCGGACTGGGGTAATTTTTCCCCACTTGCTCAGGAACAGTGTTGCTTTGGTGATTGTCTGCAATATTTGAGAGGCTAATGATACTGCACGTGGTATTAATATTGACCTCGTATTCTGATAAAACTATTTGAAAAATGAGTTTGATTAATTGTATGAGTGTTCTGGGCCCTGAGTGGCTCAGTGGGCAAAGACGCTACCACTATGACCCGAGGATCGCGAGTTCGAATCCCGGTCATGCTGTTTGCCATCAACAGCCGGGGCCCAAGAGAGCAAAAATTGGCAGTGCTCTCTCTGGGCGGGTAGATGGTGCTCTCACTCTCCCTATCACTTTCACTTTGCAATGTCCGCTGGCTCAGGCGTCTACTGATCGGAGCTGGGGACCCTGTGTGCCTTCCTCCGAGCGCGTTAGACTCTCCAGTGACGGTGTATCAGTGGTGGTTTGAAAAAGAAGCGGTGGCTGCATCACACGCAACGGAGGAGGCTTGTGCTTGTTTGCACCCTCCTAGAGTCAGGGACATTGCAAAGTGATGGGGAGAGGCCTAAGGGAGGGGATGGGTTAATTGGCTACCACTACATTGCGAAGGGGATAAAATTGGCAATAACCTAGAAATAAATTATAAAAAAAATAATAGTAATAATGGTATGAGTGTTCTATTTGTTCATGTGTTCACTTTTCTCCCAGGACTCATATGCAGGACCTAAAGGATGTAACAAACAACGTCCACTATGAGAACTACAGGAGCCGGAAACTAGCTGCTGTCACCTGCAATGGAATGGACAACAACAAGAACAAAGGGCAGCTCACCAAGTGAGTGTTTCATTGTTCCTTTAATTAATGACTTATTAGAACACAAGAGAGTTCAAATAAGAGTTAGTGCTGGGCGATAAACGATATAGATTTTTTTTCCACTATAATTTTTCCCTCGATGACGATAAGCCGGGAAAATAGAATTTGATAATCATTAACATTTGTTTCCATTACACGTCTAAGCAGCTTGATGGTGAGTTCAGGCGTGATACTGCTGCTGCTCCTCCTCACCAGCGCCGCCAAAATGCACTGTCGTGTTTAAGACAAGCGTGTGATTGGGGGAGAACGTAGTGGGGCCGGGCGAGAGAGCACGAGGTCGCTGTGTGTGCGTATGTTTGTGCGAGAAGGAGAAGCAGGGGGGGCTCGCTGTGTGTGTGTCAGCCGGTGTGCTAGCATTAGCCTGCTAGCATGTTGGCTCTCTGACGTGTTGTTATTTTGGAGTGGCTGCGGCCGACAACAATCATTGAAAGTTTCAACAATAAAGCGACGAGCGCAAACGTCTTTCTCGTCCAACCTTTCAACGCGTCCAGCCAGACACTACTTATGTTCTGGCAATAAACAATTTAATATTTTAAATAGTAACATTTCATGTATTTAGTTTTTAGAAAGATTTTGTTTACAACTGACAGTGTTAGAAAAGTTAATATTGTGATAATTATCCAGATTGATCAATTTAGAAAAATTTTGCTAAAATTTTTGGCCATATTGCCCAGCTCTAATAAGAGTAATAACCTTAGCTAAATTATAGAATTTTTTGATGGATTTGTACCAGCTCTTGGAGACTTCTACAAGCACACATTAGAAAGAAGGAATATTTCACTCAAATGTACTGCTGTCGAATTTTTTATTTATTTTTTTTTGCTGTTGACATTAGCCAAATAAATATTGCTAACTAATCTAGCTAGCCTTTATTCATTGTTGGCAACATTAACTTTTAAGCCTTTTGTTGCTTCAGATTACAAGGTGTGGATTGTATACTGAAAATGTTTGTAGAGAGTTATATACTAGATCAGTTTTTCTCCATTTTTTCCATAAACTTACTTTCACAAGTATTTTAGTGGTTTTTTGAATTGTCAGTTCTTCATATTGACATGGTATCAGTAAAGCTGTTGGTCCATGTTCATCAAGCATTTTAAAATAAGAACACTGAGCTCTGATCAGCTCTCACTCCTCTTTGCCTGTATTATTTGGGTCCATATCAATTTCATAAACTGATCCAAGATCAGCATCATTAAGTTTGATAAATGTGGGCCATTGGTTATGAAATTGCATCAGCCAGTCAGCACTTTCTCTCTGGTTGAAATCATTGCTGCAGCATCATGACTTCCTAAAATTGGAGTTCCTAACCCTTCTCATTTGCAAAGCCAATCACATTTCAAAGTGGTTAACCTGTCCTGATCTACACTAGTACCGTGCATGTGCAAGCCCTCACTTGTGTGCGTACACTTTGTTACAGCAGCCAATCAGCCTTGTTGAAATCACCACTAACTGAAGGCTTACTACATGCCTACAACAGGAAACCACACTGGCAATACACCCCAATTTTGGTTCACTCATCTTATTTCAATTCAGCCCTCACTGCTGTCTCATCACAATTCCGGATTTTAGCTTTTTATTATAATTTTGCTCCTTACAAACGCTATGATTTTGGCATCCTAAGTTTGTTTGTTTCTGTTTTGTAGAGTTGACTCAGTCGAAGGCATGTAAGTGGTATTTTTATATTCTTCCCAAAGCCATGTGTACTACATGAATTGTCTCCACTGGTGATGGTGCCCCCTGGTGTCTGTGGTGGATTTTTTTTATTTTTTTCCCCTGCTCCTTTTTCTGCCAGCTTGAGAAAAGGTCCATGCAGTAATATGTTAGAAAACAATGTTAGATTGGACCAGCTTTGCAGACATGCTTGTGGTTAAAGGAAACAAATGATACAGGGAACATTCAGTTAAGCGCAGCTAGGTTAATAGAGCTGGCCAGTAATTTAATTTTACATTCATATTGACATTTGCTTTATTGCATCAATGTTATTTTTTAATACAATGGCATATAAGTTTATTGCAGCTGCAGTATGGCTATTTCTCAAACAGGCTTTTTACAGAGCATAATTTGACTTTGACATAATTGGTAGAGATCAAAGTAGACTGATTTGTATGATAATGATTTAAAAAGGGCAATTGCACAGAACAATGATGGGCATTTTGCAAACATTTCCACAAAGTTGACTTAACATCAGAATGATAGCATTGTAAGCATTTATATTTTCATTTACAAAACAGTATGAGTATTGCAATATTGTCTTAATTCTCAAAACAGTATTGATTTTTAATTAATATTTTACATAGTTGATGGACACTGGTTCATTTTGTGCTGTTTAAATTTCTGATCACTAGATGGCAGTGTTATAATCTATCTTCAGCCATTAGACTCTTCCACTGCAACGGAAGCAAGTAGTGTAAGGGTACACCACTAATGTTAGCATTAGCAAACCTAGCTGACTAGTAACTTCCATTATTTTGACTCGCCTTGCTTACAGTATTGCAACATATGACAATGTATTGAATTTTGATGCCTATATCATGATGCATATTACATTTCCAGGTACACAGCTCTAATACTAATTAGGTTCTCATTTTTATTATTTGTTTTGCATTCTTTTAATAAAATACAGAGATTATCTCTATGGCTTGACTAGAACAGCTGTAGGGGTAAAAACATTAATTGGCTTTGCTCAGCCGTTGTCCGCTCAGCTTACTAACTCTGATTACTAACTCGGCACTCCAGCCTTTGCTCTTAACAAGGAATCATCTCTTTAGCTTATGTGCCACTGGCTTCCAGGTTTGCAGGCACTGGAAGAGCTGAAACTTTGGATTGATATTTTGTTTCCTCTTTCCCTCTCCTCAGTAAGACTTCCCACTGCTAATTCTGAGAGCTTTGTAGCTTTGACATCTTTTGGAGTACCTTTTGATTGCTGAAATTTAAGAGCTCGTCACGATTAGCAGTGGACAATTTCTGCTGTCCTGCAGGTGTTGGTTTCCCTCGTACCTCCTATTTCTCCCTCATCTTTGAAGATGAGCAAGATGAGAAATCTTCCTCCTAGATGAGGAATGCCCTCACACTGGAGGTTGTCCTGTTTTGTGAATGTTGTTCATGGGTATTCAAATGCTTCACCCAGGAGCCCTCTTGCTCAGATGGAGGAGGAGAGGCGAGAGCATGTGGCCAAGATGAAGAAGATGGAGATGGAGATGGAGCAGGTCTTTGAGATGAAAGTCAAAGAGAAGATCCAGAAGCTGAAGGACTCTGAGGCTGAGGTATTGCTAGCATGTATTACATTGTGTATATAATTAGATGTGTAGGAAGTTTAGTTCTTGCTGTGCTTTGTATGTAACGAAATATTTGGACATTTCTGCAAAAATATAAAAATATAACCAAGTATTAGCTTGTGATTATAAAACTTTTAGTCCCTAAACCTCTCTGTGTTTGTTTACTTCCTCCAGCTGCAGCGGCGTCATGAGCAGATGAAGAAGAACCTGGAGGCACAGCATAAGGAACTGGAGGAGAGGAGGCGCCAGTTTGAGGATGAGAGATCCAATTGGGAGGCTCAACAGCGCCTCCTAGAGCAGCAGAAACTTGATGCGTCCAGGTTTGCATTCTCAAATTACATATTTGTCAAAAAAGGTTTATATCCATTGACTACTGTTATTGTCTGTATATTGTTATTTTATATACATCAATACAGTATGTACAGAAATGTACATCCAACTGGACAAATATTTACAGTTTTCTACTAGTCATAATTAGTCATTTATGTGCAACTAAATTGGTTTTATGTTATTGAAAATGTTAATTCCAAACTAGTGTATTTGGCTTTTTATGTTTAAAAAGATTTTTTTTCTAGCAATGAGAACTAACATGTCTGTTCCTCACAGGACTTTGGAAAAGAACAAGAAGAAAGGGAAGATCTTTTAAAACCATTTGCAAGACAACCAGATTATTTTCATCACCACTTTTCCCCAGACCAGTTATCTGTAGCTTTCAGTAAGCTCTGCACAAGTGCATCTCAGTGTCTGCGAGCGCTGCTGGAGGTGAACAGCTGGGTGTGGACTAAAGTCCGCCTTACTTTAGGCAAGCCAAACCCTTATAAACGTGTGTACATATATACCGAATTCTATACTCTTACGTTTTTGTTTACCATTAAACAGCAAGTGTCCGCAGTTCTTCATGACTGTCAAACAGTCATGTTTTCAGTGGTCATTATTGCCAATTTCTCTAATTTACAAGAGGTCAAAGAAAGGTTCTATAATAAACTGTACCTCTTTGTTTTGAGTATGCATAAACCTCATTCCAGTAAACACGGCATGTTAACAAATGCGAGTTGAGAAACCGTTAATGACGTACAAATCTTACAAGGAGTGAAACCTTTTTTTGTATGTGTGTTCATTGAAAGTGTTTCTAAAATATATGCTGTTTTTTTTTTTTTTTGTCTAGTCATTATCCTTGGACCACCTCGTATAACTTCATTAATATTTCAGTTAGTTTATTTTTTATATATACAGTAAATATATATATGTATATGTATCCCGAGTGAGCTCAAATAATATTTTTTCTATGTTATAGAATACTCGGCAGACCAGTTTTGTAAAAGAATTGACAGATTCAAATGTAATCCTGTGATAAAAAGACAAAGCCTGTTTATCCCTAACCTCAACTGTACTACTCCTGATATGAAATGTTGTATTCTGCAGTAAAAGCAAATTCACGGCATATTTCCTCCCCTATTTGGTTATGTAATCCTCCTTTGTATTTTTTTAATTTTATTTTTCATTTGTTATTGTACAGTCACTTAATAAACGTGTGATATGGATTGAGGTAATAGTATATGCTGATTTTTAAGTATAATTCTTGCAATATTCATACAGTTTTATATTTAGTTTGTTGTCTATTGATTTATAGCAGATCATTTGTATACAGCAAAACTAGGTTATGGATTTTTAGTAAATTAATTATAAAGGACATACCATTCATTCTATATTGTCTACAGAACAAATATTTCCAGACTTCCAAAATTGATTACAATAATTTTATCAGTGTAGGACATGTCCTTTTTAAAAACTGAATTAAAAAAAGAAAAACCAGGCAACAAAGTAGATGTCTCTTATGCTTGTTTTGGCCAACGGGAGCTGTCTGCTGCTTTTTGCTAACCACTTGTACAACAAGCTTGCCTAGTTTTAGATAATACTGCTGTGTAAAACTCCACCAGACACTAGCATTTAGTCCACCACATCACTACAAATGTCCGATACACAAGGTAACCAGGGTATTAAAATCAGGTTTGGGGTATACGGGACTTGAATTGTACCATGTGAGAAGTATTGGATGGCCATACAGTGTACCCAAATGTGTAATTATGGTGTGTAATTGTGATCGACACTGTCATAGCTTTACTTTCCATGGTAGGATCAGACACTGGTTTATAAAGTTCCTAGTTTTATCAGCTGACCTCTATACATACATGTATTGCAGTACTACAGTTAGCATGTTCAAAATACATTACTCTTCGCCTTTTTATTTTGTTGATGGAAACATTACATGCAGCAGTCCCAAGTGACATTTAATAAAATCTTCATGTCTTTTTGGTCCCAAGTTTCCTAAAAGCCCTAAAATCTTCAGATTTTCATAGTATAATCTACAGCAGTGGAGATATCTGATCATGGGGGGCCAGATTCCTGCAGTCTGGTCATTGTCCTGCTTAAATGGATCGTCGTCTTCACAGATAATTACCAGGTTTATTTGTATCAGTAATCAGGGAAATCTCTGGCCTCTGGCTTCAGTTCCCCATCCCTGATCTAGAGTTTAGTGATACGGCAAAATATCAGGATACTTGAAGATATTTACAAGTCATATTTCTTTAACGTTTGAGAAGTTTAAAGCTATCTGAAACAGATCAAAGCTATTTGAGTGCTAACAGCACCCCCTTATGAAAAATCCTAATCCTGCTAAATGTGAGTGAGTCCAGACTGAACACATTTTCAAGTTTTATAAAAACTCCGGTGCTTCTTCATGTGCAACTCAAATAGACCTGAGTATAAGCCCCAGAGATAAAAGTAAAAGGCTGTATGGCTCACATTTATTGATGTTTTTGTGTGGCTCTTCAAATGCAGTTAGAAGTGTAGACTTGAAGCAGAATCGGTGAGTGCAGTCAGTTGTATTCTGCTTGTAGCCCCATCAAAAAGAACCTAAATGAAAAATATTTAGCAAAAACATTTTTAAATGTTGTGTTTCAATAATAATTTTAAAAATGCCAATAATAACACAAAAATGCAAATCTGGAAGACTGAAAGAATAGAGATCACTAACCCTCTACACTCCGCTTCCCCATTAGACCAACAAAAGACTGAAACTTTTGCCCTGAAAGTGGAATAAAAGTGAGAAATGTCTAATTTTTATTCATTTATACCATATTACTTATGCAATGTCTGTCCAGGGCAAGCCTAAAGCAGAGCGGGGACATCGCTTTTGCTGTGGTAGTTTCTAGACTATGGAAGGAGCTCCCATTACAGATTTGTTTAACTACCACTTTATCTGTTTTAAGTCAACTTATTTGTTTTCTTTGGCTTTTATGTAAGAGCTGTTTATATTGAATTTGTCCTTTGTACAGCACTTTGGTCAATGGTTGTCATTTTTTAAATATGATTTTTAAATCAATTTAAATTGACACTGTTACACCTGTAAGCTATAACCTGATTTCTAAATTCAGATGGATGGATAATATTAATCTACATCAGGGATGCATGATCCTGGTCCTGGATAGTTCAAATCCAGCACCCCTGACTCACCCTGCAATTGATCTCCTCTCTAAAGATATGCTTTAATTCTCAAAAAAAGTAAAGTAACATAATGACATTTAGCTAAAACGTCATGAGGCTGAACTTACTTTTCCGTGTTATCTGGGATTTTGCTGAGAAAAGAAAGAGAGAAGCACAAGTCTATATATTTCCCAATTTTCTGAATTGCTGAATTATGCATAAGACTGAAGTGAAGAAAAGACAATATTTCAGACATTTCTAGTCTGTATTACATGTCAATAATGTCAGATGTTCCTAAAACCACTGACTGACTGCTGTGGTGATAAATGAAGCATCCTTTGGGCAACAGATTTGAGGTTGCTGATTGGCTAAATTTCTGTTGCTATGCACATATCTTGTCAGCAGGTCAGTCAATGATTGGCTGCAGATTTTAATTCACTGATTGGCTACATTTCTGTTGATATGTGCGTGTCTTGTGTCAGCAGTCAGTGATTGGCTGCTGCTTCTCTAACTGACTGACATTTCTGTCACCTCAGAAGAGAGAATGAACAACAAAGCTAATTTCCCCATAAATATATTTTATATATTACACATTATTGTGCATGTTTAGCACATACATACTTAAAATACATAGATATTGATTGTTAAAATATTTCTTTTAAAAATGAAAATAAAAAGAACATTTGTCATTAATATTTTATGTATTTTTTTCTTGGGATATTATTTTTACCTGAGGATCTTCTCCCCATTAGACCAAAAAACTGCTGTTGACCAGGCCTCACCATTCTTCTTACCATCATCTGTAATGGATTAGGTTCAAACCACTTGACCTTAAAAAATGGAGAGAAAATAATGATTACAGCCTAATGTAAAACCCTTATTCATCAAAGCTGTGTATGCAAATACAATAAGCATATGTAAATTTTTGGTCTATCTCAAGTCATCACACTGATCAGCCACTACATTAACATTACTCACAGATGAAGAATGACTGATTATCTCCTAACAAAGGCTCATGTGAAGGTCTGAGAAATATTTGGCTGTAAGAGAACACTCAATTCTTGTTGATGTTTTGGATGCTGGAAAATATATACAGCTTTTACCACACAGCTATACCCAACAGTATAGACACCATTTGAAATGTCAATTTACCTGTAATGAATATATCTTGTATGACAGTTTAATTATGTATACTTATGTTTAATTATGTATTTAATCATGTATACAGTTTAATTTTCTAAATTAAATTATGAACACAAATTAACTTTTTCACAATATTATTTTTTTGGAGAAACTAGCATTTTCAAACATTTTTAACACAAATAGCAAAGCTAATGAATAATTGTAATAACATTATAGTCTTCAGAAAGTAAAATTAACCTATTTCATATGCAATTTGTAATTTATACAATTTGAATACTGTCTTTAAGTGGAATATGTTAATGTTGCTTATGCTAACAAACATGCAGCTAAGCTAATAGATCAAAACAAAAAACATGGTTCAAAACTGTCACGTGTTAATATAAATAAATGAGAAAATAAATGTCATAGCTCACAGTATTAATATCAGTAGTAGAAAATCTGCTTTAATGTTTTCTAACCTCAGTCTGATATCTGTTATTTGTCCAGTTGTCCTCTTCAGGATTGAGCTCGTAGCTGGCGGTCAGTCTGAGGCTTAGCATTAGCATCAGCAGCACAGTTTTCATGGCTCCTGTCAAAGAGGAAATAGACTGAAAGTGTTGTGAAGACTTCGCTTTTATAAAACTTTCACACCCTCAAGTGCAGGTCTAAGAATGCTTAGCACAGAAGCTAACTTTCCACATTTTTGCAGATGACTTTAATGTACTGCCCCCGTCACGTTGACCCATGTAATGTTCTGAGATATGATGAATCAGTTCTCAATGACTAATTACACGTAATTATCACAAAGAGGCTCGTTTTCATTCTCTGATGGCTCTTCTGAACTTGATCAGCTTCTTGACTGACCCAACAGAAGAACAGTTGTGAGGTTGGAATGCTGTGTGGGGTAACTTTCATGCAATTCCATATCTACAGGTGCTGGTCATAAAATTTGAATATCATGAAAAATTGATTTAATTCAGTAATTCCACTCAAAAAGTGAAACTTGTATATTATTTTCATTCATTATACAAACTGATATATTTCAAATGTTTATTTCTTTTAATTTTGATGATTATAACTGACAACTAATGAAAATCTCAAATTCAGTATCTCTGAAAATTAGAATATTACTTAAGACCAATACAAAAAAGGATTTTTAGAAATGCTGGCCAACTGAAAAATATGAACATTAATAGTATGATCATGTACAACACTCAGTATTTAGTTGGGGCTCCTTTGGCCTGGATTACTGCAGCAATGTGATGTGGCTTGGAGTCCCTCAGTCTGTGGCATTGCTCAGGTGTTATGAGAGCCCAGGTTGTTCTGATAGTGGCCTTCAGCTCTTCTGAATTATTGGGTCTGACATATCACATCTTCCTCTTCACAATACCACATAGATTTTCAATGGAGTTAAAGTCAGGCGAGTTCGCTGGCCAATTAAGAACAGGCATACTATGGTCCTTAAAACCAGGTAGTGGTAGCTTTGGCACTGTGTGCAGATGCCAAGTCCTGTTGAAAAATGAAATCTGCATCTCCATAAGTTGGTCAGCAGCAAGAAGTATGAAGTGCTCTAAAACTTCCTGGTAGATACAATGATCTATATTAGATAGCTGCGTTGACCTTGGAGCTCAGAAAACACAACTTAAGACCATCAGGTCTTAAAAAGATGTGTTTGTGTGTTTTGGGGAACATAGGTTTTAAATTATAAAGAAGATGAAGATTTCGGTACCCTGTGTCTGTAGTATTATTGAGGTTGTAGTTTAGGGTTGATTGGCTCTTTAAAAGTGGCGCCATGTTTCAGGCCGCCGTAGCCCCGCCCTCTTTCCGCCCTGAGAGAGCGGTCATGTCTGTAAAACTTACACTTCTACTTTCACTATCGCTGCACGGCAGGTCTCACACATCCATCAGAACAGCATGACTCGCTTTCCATCTGAACTGTCCCAGCTTCTCGTCTTTTTATGCTGCTTTGTGGTTGCTGGTGTGAGCGGAAGTCTGTCCAGCACGAAGCTTTGGAGTGTTCGGGCCGGTTTAGGAGGCTTTGAGCCCGGGGATTCCGCCCCGGCGTTCACCGTCTCCACGCTGGATGGAGAGTTCGCCTACCCGCAGCAGGGCTCCTCCAGATCCACGCTCATCATCCACGCCTTCACAAACAAGTCCGCCTTTCTGGAGTGCCTCTGGACCTCTAACGTGTCCCTCACGGATCTGACCGAATTTCTCCCTCAAAGCACTCAGGTGCTGTTTCTCTCCATGGATGATTCAGCGGCTCAGCAGGCGCTGTGGATGCGGGAGCAGGTGTACGAAGCCGCGGGGAGCAGGTGGGGGTCCCGCGGGTGGTCCTTTGAGGGGCAGTGGTGCAGTCTGTTCTGAAGTGTACTTACACACACAGCTCACACTGTAGACCAGCTTTTGAAGTTATTTGAAGTAAAAGTTGGTAATCTGCAGAGGCCAATATTATTAAACACAAACTGCAGGACAGCAGTGCTCTGTGGAAAAGTCAGTAACTATTTAATTGTCATTTTAAAAAATCAGCAGACTAATAGTTAACACAGTCATTAGTTGCAGCAGATGTGCAAAGATAGAAAGTACAGTATGTATCATTAGATTATCAACTGAGGCTGGTTCAGAGACCTATATAATGAGCAAAACACTATTAAGACAAAATATTACACGTTTATAGAGTCATGTTTTACATGTCAATAACGCCAGACTTTCCTACCCCACCACTGACTGACTCTGCTCTGGTGATAAATGAAGCAACAGATTCGAGGACGCTGATTGGCTAAATTTCTGTTGCTACGCTCGTATCTTGTTAGCAGGTCAGTGATTGGCTGCTGTTTCTCTGACTGGGTGGTCTATATCTGTTTTTAAAGAAATGGTTGAACCCAACATCATAATTTTACATTGACCTCAGATGTTGCCAGTCGACCAAGACATGTTTGGAGTCCAAATCTGACCTTAATTTAGAACTGAAGTTCAAGGCTAGCACTGCTATCAAAGACTAGAATTCAATAGTCACCTAAATAGACCTTTTGTTTTTTAGAAATACATCACCAAAACGTCACCCCAAAGTCAAACTGCATCTATATCTTTCATTAATTAATTGGGATAGTAAATGTGGTTTAGGTCACTATATGAGTTACTGTGAGCTTTATGATATTGAAAATGATGTGAACTGAAAAAGAATACAATGGTTAACGTTTAACATTTTAGTGTTTCAGTTTTTGATGAGGGTGGGTGTCCGAAATCTTTCATCTTTGACGATCTACCTATGCATCATTGTGCTATTTTCAGTTTCTAAAAGTGAAAGCATCTTGTTACAGTGAGTATTAATTATCAAGTTCCAAAAACACTTGCTTGTCTGACTGGGTGTGCCTCTTTTGTTACTTTTTTTTTTTAATTATTTTTGTCATACTGTGTCCTGAACCACATCTACCACTTCATTAAGATCTGGCTGTGGCTTGAGAGCGATTTTGACGTATTTTTACAGAAACGGTTTTGCTGTTTAGGTGACTTGAGAATTGAGTTCTATTCTTTGTTAGTAACATTAGACTCGCGTCTCCAAATATGAAGAATCAAAACATGTCTCCAAACATGTCTTGCCTGCTTGACTACATCTGAGGTAAGGGAAAAATGTATAAATGTGATTTCTGGCTTAACAACTCATTTACTTGTGCACACTAGTCCTGATGATGTATTGTGAGGTAGTTTACCACAGTAACAATAGCATATTGTCAAATTGGCCATATCAAATAGGCACCCATTATGATTCTAAAGGGAAGTTGGCATTTTCTGTTCCAGCAGTCTTTTTTAATGCATTGTACAAAGAATCAAAAGCTTGCTTTCCTATATAATAGTAATGGCCAATTGCATTAATCTCTTAAATGTACAATCTGAGCAGATGCAAATCCTAGTGTTTTCCTATTGGATTTTGTTCAGATTTTTATGGAATATATGGAATATGTATGTTTTCTCATCAGGGGTAAGCAGATTTTATCCAGACTGCACTTCTCTCCCATTCCTGTGTATGCACTGGGAAACTGGATTCCTCGAGTGCTCTACTCGTGGGGGTGTGGAGGACACAACTGTGGCCTTGCACAGGCAGTTTTCACTTCTCCAGGTAATGCTCAAAGATAGTTTTGTGTATGTACGCTGTCACATTAATTTGAAAATAATGAAAGGGTTTTATGGCTTATAGCTCATGAAAACCAGAAATGTATGATATTGACAGTTCATTTGTGATTTCTCTGATTGTATCCATCCATCTTGTTGTTGGTCATCCGCTTTCTATTTTACATTCAACTGTTCCAGCATAATTGTCTTCTAAGGTGAACTGTTTTTCTTATAATTTAGTTTTTTCTGGTAGAGGAAGGTGAGGTTTGAATTGGTCAGAGGGTTCATTTATTTGTTTTCTTTGCTGTCTAAGGTTCTTTTAAAAATGCATCAATATTCTTCCTGTTCTACTTATGATTGTCCTGCATCCATCCTACATCCATAAAGAATCAGAGAGAAGACCACAGTCTGGACATTCCTAGTTTTTGTCTGGCCATACATGGCAAAATGCATTATAGAGTGAATGGCATGCTTTACTCCAAATGCATAGACTTGCTTTCAGAAGAACTGAAAAGCTGAACCTCTTTTTTTTTCTAACATTATTAAATGCTACTCTTATGTTTTTTTTTCTTCTCAATTATAGACTGGCCCATGCCACTGATTGCGAAGCGCCTGAATGCAAGGTACGACTGGCTGAATGGACGCTGGGGTTCAAAGCCATATGTACTGGCTGAAGCGGGCGATGGTTGTAAACCAGTCACTGAGGTTGCTGGATCTGTTGCTTGGGTATCTGAAGGTGGCTGCTCTTTCTTCACTAAGGTAAGGTACATGAGATATGTACATGTTTGTGCTCACCCCTTGTAATGAATGCATTTAGCTGCTTTATGTTGCACACATAGGTGGCACAGATGTGCAAATGGGCACACGTCTTGTGTAGTCCTTGTAGAGAAGTACTGTAAACGGAATAGGAGTCATGAAACATGAACATATTGGCCGCATGTCTAATGTCAGGCTGGGCTAGAGGAGTATAAAGCCCCCCAGCACTGAGCTGTGGAGCAGTGGAACTGTGTTCTTTGGAATGATGGTGCTCCATCCAATACTTTTGGAATGAGCTGTGGAGCAGTGGAACTGTGTTCTTTGGAATGATGGTGCTCCATCCAATACTTTTGGAATGAGTTGGGGATGCAGTGGGGTGATCAGCACCTCAGTAATGCTGTGGTCACATAGCAGGGCTCCAAAATGTAGTAGAAAGCCGAGAGCCGAGAGAGCAGACCTGGGATCAGTGTCTTCCTTTTATTTAACATTTAATGGAATGATCTGATGAGACCTGATCTTAATTATAGTTCCTACTTTGAAATGTTTAGTAAATGATAACTATTGCAATAAGAAAGCAATTCACCCTGTACTGCAGTTTTAAATGGCTCTCCAGTCTACAGTTTTCCTTAACTCCTTGATCTTAGCATTTAATATGAGATTAAATTTTTTCTTCCCTCCTCAGATTAAAACTATGGCTGACTGCAATGCTTCTGGGGTGCTAGTGTATGCCTTACCGGGAAACCCTATACAGGATATGAACTGTGCTGGGGACGATTGCAACACCACCCTCAGCATTCCAGCTGCTATGCTGCACGTGGAGCCTGCTGTAGTGCAAGCGCTATCGTAAGAGCCGTCACGGGTCTCCAGAGAGACATGTAATATTAGAATCTGGTGGCCTTACTTTCTTTGCTTCTCTTCAGTTTCATTTACACCTCAATATGTCAGTCCTCTGTTATGTTACTCTATCATTTTAGTGTTTGGGAGCGCTCGTATTCTGTCATATAAACATTGTTAATGCAGTGTAGTGCAAGCAATACTAACTACTAGAGCAGCTCATAAAATTAGACTATTGTGAAAAATTCATTGTTTATAATTTAATTCAGAAAGGTAAACTGTGAGTTTTAACACTTTACACGTAACGTGAATTTCAAGCCTTTTTTGTTTCGCAGGTTAGCTCATGAAAATCAGAAATCCAGAATCCCAAATTATTCAAATACAAACCGGATTCCAAAAAAGTTGGGACACTAAACAAATTGTGAATAAAAACGGAATGCAATGATGTGGAGGTGCCAACATCTAATATTTTATTCAGAATAGAACACAAATCACTGATCAAAAGTTTAAACTGAGAGAATGTATCATTATAAGGGAAAAATATGTTGTTTCAAAATATCATGGCATCAACAAATCCCAAAAAAGTTGGGACAAGGCCATTTTTACCACTGTGTGGCATCCCCCC
>BRDA01014061.1:6818-20705 GCA_036984385.1 Crenuchus spilurus
TGGACAGGTTGGTTTCACAGAAGTGTGGTTGACTTGGAGTTACATTGTGTTGTTTAAGTGTTCCCTTTATTTTTTTGAGCAGTGTACATTGATGTCAATGCAAAAAAATAATTGCACATCTCCTGTAATGTGCACTGATATCTTGAAATCTTGTGCCACATACTGTAAACACCAGTATTCTTAATAAGCTGCAGTTAAAGGTGACACTATAACTTCCTCTTAGTGTTATTTAGTAATGAGCTCATAAAGATAACAGGCCAAAGTGTCAATAGATTGCGTCATATGTACACAGTCATTTTAGAATATTATGACCACCTGCCTAATAGTGGGAATAAACACCCTTGACATGAGCGAGACGTTTCTTTGGCGATCCTGTGTTCAGGTTAACTGGTCCACTGTTGTATGTCAATTGCTCTGTACCACCTGTCGGAGTCCTCTCTGGCATCCTGTGTGGCATCACTGTTATGCCATAAGGAAGCACTCAATGTACAAGTACGTCAAAGTTAGTGGTTTTTGAGATGCTACCGCCACCATACTTGGTACCCTATTTTCAGCCCTTTCGGACATCAGTCACATCCCGTCAAATACCCATGATGATGGTTTTACACTCTGCTACCACTGACTAGTGTGCTCACTTATTTATATTACCTATAGGCTCCCAGGCCGAGTTCATTCCAAACCAGGGGTGGTGATAATATTCTGGCATGACTGTGTTATATTGAAGCTGCTTTAAGTATATGCTAATATTATTCTGCTCCCACCTACACTAACTGTATATATAAGTGTAAGGCATTCTAATATTCTGAGGATTATGGCATAAGTTTCTGGTTCACCTTGAGGTGAAAGAAACCCAGTTGTTATATTTGAAGCCAGCCAGAGCGCACCGGGTCATAACACTGCGAACTGCTGTCATTTCAAGGTCTTAATCTACCTCAGATTAAAGGTTGTGCAGAGGAACTGTTGACACAAATGTAGCTCTAAATCCTCTTGACATGGAAATGGTGTTGGAATCGCTCTGCTCAGCAGAATGGGCCCGATTACAGGCCATGTGGTTTACTGTTTATACAGTGAGTCAGTTATTGCCTCCAGCAGCCTTATTAGCACTGGCCCAATGGGAGCGACGAGAGCAGTCATAGGAAAAGGACTTGATGTTAACCAGCACTGTCACTTACATGGGATTATGGGCAATAAGATAGTTGTTTACTCTCATTTAGGAAGCATTTCAATTACATAAAAGGTAACATAGGTCCTGTGCACCTCCAGAGGAGCAACTGTAACATTAAGTTCTTATCTTAAAGGGTCTCAGAGAGTTTATCTATGTATGATATAGTATGTAAACAACAGGTTTGGCAACAGGCAAAGGGGCGGAGCAGCCGATGATGCAATTGCATGTAGGGATGTAGCACCAAATTTTGGGCCACAGTAATTTAGTAAAGGCCCCCTCATGTTCCCTACATTATCCCCCTTTAACCCCCAAGGCTGTTGGAGGACTCCCCAACCTAGGAGGACCCTGGGTGACCAGGTCCACCATTAGCTCCATCCACTGCCCGAAATATAGTCCCAAAACAAGCCCACTTTCTTCCTAGTAATAACTTTTGTTGTTGTAAAGTGAGAATCATGGTTTCATCAGCCAAAGAAACTGCAGGTTTTCTTTGTCATAGTTGCAAAATGTCCCATCCTTTAACAAGCTTTTCCCGCTGTTTTACCAATATTTTTAGATTTAAAACACCGATCTAGCACTAGTATGCTATCGTTGCAATCACTAGGGCTACCATGCAATATATATATATATATATATATATATTCATATAAGTGCTGTGTTGAGCAGTACAGTTCTGACCTTGCATTCAGGAGGCCAAGAGTGTTTATGCTACATGCACCAATACAGATGTCTGCGGCTCTTCCAAATTTGTGAAATGGACCATTTGTCATGAAAATACTAAATTTAAGCTGTGCCCGCCCTTCTGAAAACACCATGTAGATGTTATCTGATATTTTGTATTAGCATAGCCATGTGAGGTGAAATATTTGATGAGGGGGCATCCAAGAGCGATGAAACATTGACACCAAAGCTGAACGAGTGCACCCTTTTCCCTGTTTGAGTGAGCTGTGCCTTGCCAAAACGCAATGCTACATTGAGGCTAGTGGGCTTCGTTAGAGGGGTCTTCCATCACCGCTGGCACCTCTTCGTGGGCAAATCGAGACTCTGTAGCAGGGGTGTCAAAGTCCAGCCCATGGTTTGGTGATTTCTCTGCTTGGACACTACCTCGTCATTACCTGCTGAGTTGAATCAGGTGTTTGATCAGGAAGATCACCAACCTGTCCTGGAATCTGGCGCTGCAGGACTGGAGTTGGACGCCGCTGGTCTGTAGACTGGGAAGATGTCATTTAACAACAATTTCTAATCAAATCAGTGATATTTGGAATACAAGGCCTGTTAAATTGTGTGTGAATTTGTTACGACAAAGGAAAATGGTACCATCCCAATTTAATAGTATGAGTAGGCCTAATTGGGAAGCAAGCGCTTCCATATGTAGTAGAGACTTCTGTCAGTTCTACACACAGAATAGGATATTATTTGACATCCTGCTCGACTGCTCTTTGCCTCTTTGTGCCATGCTTTGCCACGTTGCTGGTGCATTCCGACATTTACTCGTATGCTTAAAGAGACTGGTGCAATCTGTTTGCTTATTGGCAGTCGCTGGCTTTTTTTGTGCAGCAGATGTCACATTGAAGTGTCAAAAGCGGCTCTCGTCTCTTCGCACACTACCTACTGATGCGCAGCCTGTCTGCGATATCCATCTTGTGTTGGGTGTGCTCAGATCCTCCAATAAATATGTGCCCACCTTCCCCCACTCGCTCTGCTCTCTCTGCAAGTAGCTGTCGGTGTTTTGGGAGGCTGACATTTGGAAAGTGAGCACTGTGACTGACAAACTGTTCTGCGTTCACCTTCCTGTCTGCCCTGCGCTCATCTGCACCGGTGAAAAAAAGCAGAGCGCTGGCTTGGTGCTAGGACGCCCCCTATGTGACATAACAGCTCCTGCACATTAGCCCGTGAGGCCCCTCTTCTTCGATATTTTATTCTCTGAGATATCTTTTACCCTCATGAGTTTTGGAGTCTGCCGCATTAATAGACTCTCCTTTCAATGGGCGGTGAAGTGAAGGCTTCCGGCTGTGGAGGAACTTGATTTAATATTCGCTTATTAATGGAAGTGTCATTGGGGCTGTGCGAGGGAGAAAAATGAGCGGAGCTCAGCACGGGGCCACAAAAGTTTTTCTTTTTTCTCAGAAGCCTCCGTTTTAATGTCATGCGCGTTTGTTTAGATTTATTGTATTTGTCTTTGCCGTGGCAGGGGTCATCTCTCGAGTCCAAGCTTCTCAACCCTTGCCTCCTTAAGATCTCGCGTCTTTCTCCTTGAGAAGTTCTGAGCTAACGTCTTGTGAGTGTCAAATTGGCTGGACGTCAATAATTGGTGATGAACCAATCTGATGACCACCAGCTCGCAGTCTGGCTGGCATGTATGTTTTTGCCAGCGCCCACTGGAGCCGTTTCTGTACGTGCCGTTCATGCTTCAGCAGGAGATGAACTGTACTCTCTCAGTGGAAATGAAACTGAATGATTCAGTCTTTAACACGCTTTACTCAAGACGCCCTCTGCAATTTCCTGGCTGCCACAGCGGCTGCTAGGCCCAATAGCCCCCCGACGCTAACAGCCAGATAATCACCATCATATATTTAAAGAAGGAGGAGAGGGAGAAGGAGAGCACTCTGCCAGTGACAGGTGTTGATTAGATAGGGGGTGTTGTGGCACAATCCCCCGTGCAATTTCAGAGAAGGACTCAAGAACTGGCAGTCAAATTTGACGACTGCGAGCACAGAGAGAGAGAGAGCCCTTGCTACGAGATTGGCGGGGAGATCGGAGAGCTGTGTGTGTGTGTAAGAGTGAGAGAGAGAGGTTATGATAATGAAAGAGACCTACAAGGCAGCAACTCACTCTCACTGGTACTCTTTAACATCACAGATGCCCCTGGAGGGAAGTCCTCAGCCTTCTCTAAAAGCACCTCCATTCGCCACCAAACACCTCCTCCTGCATACTTAACACCTACCCCTAGCTCCTCTTTGTAGCGTGCATGCCATGTGAATGCTGAGTAGATGTGTCCAACATGAGCAAGCGTTATCGTCTGCATGAGTGACAGAAACTGTGCTGCCAAAGATAGAAAGGTTTGTGTCAATGGCCTACTGTAGTCACTGTAGGTTGTCGCTAGTGCCGGTTGGTTGCTGTGTGTATATCTTATCTACGCAGGGGTCCTAGCATGTTTCCCGTTGATTAGTTTACAGTTTTGCACTGTAGCTGACTGCTGCATGGATAATATAAACATCTTTAGTGACTTTCATTGCCTCTTTGTAGCACTGTTGATTTCTAGTGCTTTGCGTGTTCTGTTGTGTGCATGCCAGGCTTAATCTCAGCTTTTTGTAGCTTTGCACACCCACTCTTCCTGACTAGCCTCATTGCTCACCCCAAATGTTGGCGTGCCTGCTTCTCCACTTCTTCTCAGGCGCCAACCCTCCTCGGCCTGGAGCCTTCCCTGGAGCCAGCAGCCCCGGGCCAGTGGCTGACCTTTACGGCCCCGCCAGCCAGGACTCCGGAGTGGGCAATTACATAAGTGCTGCTAGCCCCCAGCCCGGTTCCGGTTTCGGCCACAGTATCGCCGTAAGTAACCACCATATCCCTTATCAGCTCTCTGATTGATCTATCTATGCTCCACCCACAAATGCATTCTTTTGTGCCAGCTGTTTTGATCCCTATTACACAGTCATATCTGAATTTTAGGACCACCTACCTAATCACCACTGACCAAACCCTCAAGTCGCTTTCATCATTGTAGATGGTTTACAGTCTGTACCACTCACACCAGGGTCATCGTTGCCCTCTGGCATCAATAGGGCACCACTGTTAGGCTATACTCAAAGTCCATTCTCAGTACAGCGGGTCTAGAACATCACAAAGTTAGCAGTTTCAAAGATGCTACCACCACCATGCTTGGTACCCTATTATGAGCCCTTTTGGACATCAGACACATCACGTCCTTTACCCATGTTGATGGTTTTACACTCAGCTACAACTGACTAGAGTGCAGCACCCCCTGTCATGTGGCATCTGTGATGAGTTCATTCCAAACCACAAGTGGTCGTAAATGTTCTGATATGACCGTGTGTATCCAGTTTGAACTTAAAAAAAAAACAAACCGTGACACTAACAATGCATTTGTGGGCAATCACTTCTCTTCTTCTCTGTAACATCTCACTCGTACAGCTCTTACTCATCTCATCTTCACCTGCTGCTGTGAACCACCAGGCCTGCTATAGCTGGACAGTTTTTAGCCTCCAGGCCCAAAGGCTGCTGTGCCTACAACTTCATAGAGAAACCATGTTTTTAACTGTTTCTTAGCCTCCATAGTCTTTAAAGTAATCAAAGCAGTCCTGATGATTTGACTTGCAAATGATGAGGACTGACGGTGATTGTGATTCGTCACTTGTAACAAATAAATAAATAGAACAGAGCCCAAACGTAATGCACAACAAAAAATTCTCCAATGCCCACTTTGATACGATGCACCCAGTCAAAGGAGGTGAAAGATGAAGATGTTTTACTGGTGCTAATTATTGTAAACAGTCCTGTAAGAAAATGTCTTTTCGTCTGAAGCTTGCCTCCGAAATGTGGAATCATGCTCTCATTAGTGCCAAGCAGGTGCTCTGGCTCTGAAGCTTTCGCAGTGTGGTTTATTGCATTGCCAACATTTCTCCATTCCCTCCATCCCACAGCTCTCTCTGTCAACTTCACTGCAACAAACTGTGAACTTTGTACCCGGCTGTCATCGGCGGCATGACGTGTCGGTGTGCCTTTGTTTGTGTGCCAGCCAGGAGGACAGAAATCTCACAATTAGCTCCTCTCTCATTCGCAAACTTGCGCACAAAGGCCTGCTTCTTTATTTTTATTTCCCAGGCTGCGGGCATGCCGAAAAGCCATGCTTTGAAAGGTCCGCCCGTACAAAGTGCATATGTAAATCAATAAGGCAATAAGAAGTCCTTGTGAGGAATCCTGTCATAAGAATATGTTGTCTTGCCCTTTGAAGCCACAGACGTTCATTACTCGCTCCATCCTTTTGTTTTTAACCTTTCACGGAGTGGAGTGATGGAGGCTTTGCTGAGCCGAGAGGAGAGAGGCTGGCTCGGTGAGGGACGCTCGCAGAGCCGCCTGGAGATTTAGCGGCTTGGGCCGTTTTTCAACTGCGGTCCAACGCCGAACATCAAGGTCTGCTGGGCAAATGAATAAGGCCTTTTGTGTGTCAAACACATACCTCTTCTCTCGGCTATTTGTGCACCTTAAAACCCTCATTTGTGAGGAAAACCGAGCGAGATGCTTTTTCCTTTCCCTTAAGTACAGTCTGCATAAGCGTCACCTTGCTCTTGACTTTCAGATGGAGTTTTTAACCTAAATCGACGAGCTAAATGTAGGCTGGCCCCAAACTTTCACTGCGTTTCCGTCGTGATTGACAGCACTATCGGTGAAAACCCTTCCTCGTGCATAGCTCCTGTAGTCTCTACAGGCCTTAAGTGACTACAGCTGTCCTCACATCGGTCGTGAAAAGTTCACAGTTTGTTCATCTTTGCTTTTGTGGATTCTTGCTGTGATTTTTTTGTGCATGAAGTGGAATTTCTGATGTCATTAATGTTGGCATGAATATTAAAGAAGAAACATTTTGACGGCTTGTATGCAAATTCCTATTAAAAGATCATGTTTGTAAGTGATAATCAGACCTGAAAACATCCGACAACCAAGCCTTTAATGATTCATGCTGGCAATACAGTGATTGAGCTCTAGCCTACTGACCAGTGATAGCTTAATGAGCCTTTTTTTACTTGGACTGCATACTGACACCATTACTAACTGTACACTTTTAGGGTCCTTTGATTGCGACAGCTTTTACAAACGGATACCATTGAAAACCTAACAGGTGGTTGGTTGCCATCTCATTCGAGGTAGATATTTTGAACCATTTATGAACTGTGGTAGACTCCTTCATGATCCCATTGTAGCCTCTTCTTAATGCTCGCACCCCTGTTGCTTCTCTTTTAATCTGAAATATGTTTGTCTTTTGTGCGGCAGGAAGCTTTTACATGGCTTCATGGGCTCGAATTTACGCTACAAACAGTGAAAAGATGCCTGGAAGCCATTTGAAAGCTTTCAGCTTTCGTGTTTTCTGTTTTAACCAAATACAATACATGTTGTTGTTGTTGTTTTTGTTGTTTAACCCAAAGCTTTTTTGTAACCGCTCCTCTGTGCCTAGAATGCATGACGTCTATGAGTTGGTCTACTCAAACTGTGCTGTTGCTTTCAGTTAAAGTTACGTTAGACAACCCAAGCTCTGTTCACCCACTTTGTAGTGTGGTACTTAGCAAAGCGTGTGGATTTGATCTGAGGCTCTGTGCAGGGCTGTACTCAGATAATACGTGCAGGTGTTAGGCCTTTGATCAGTGTGCACCTGCACACGCTGGCCCCTTGAAGTCAGAGCGTGACTCATTTAAAGGGAAGCTGTAGATCTGCTGCAATGTGTCTGTTTTTTTCTGCACAGAACGCAAACTTTCCCACATTGAGCTGTCCTTGTAAAGCCAATTACTGCCAATTCATTTGGGTGCATTGAGCTTTTTTTTCCCCCTTAAAGTTAATCAATGGTGTATGTGTGCATGTGTGGTTCAACCCAATGAACACTGTTGAAAGCCTTAGTGCCCTCTTCTCCTCTCAACAGTGGCAGGTTTTGTTAAAGGGCTTATATCCTTTCTTGTTTTTGACCCTGAGTTTATGATACATGGCATACAGAACTAGAAGCAGGCTTGCAGGATCCAGCATAAGTCTACCTGTGGTAGCTGCTGGTGGTCTTTGGTGCTCAGTGGTTGGCAATTTGAAGTCACTATTGACACCTCATTGTGCCACAGCATTGTCCATTTGGAACATGGCACCAGTAGATAAGGTACCATCAAACACATGTCACTGCACACGTTCCCCCAAAATTCAGACAAATATTTTTTTCTTCAATTTTTATCCCCTTTCCAATGTAGTAGTAGTCAGTTAGCCCATCCCATCCACTAGGGGAATCTTCCCATCACTTTGCAATGTCCCTGACTCTAGGAGGGTGAAGAAAAGCACAAGCCTCCTCCGTTGCATGTGATGCAGCCACCACCTCTTTTCTACCACTGATACACCGTCACTAGGGAGCCAACACGCTTGGAGGAAACCCCAGGATTCCAAGCTCCAAATCGACCAATCAGTAGACACCTGAGCCAGTGGACATTGCAATGTGAAAGTGATACAAAGAGAGAGCGCCATCTACCCACCTAGAGAGAGCACTGCCAAGTTTTGCTCTCTCGGGTCCCGGCTGTCGATGGCGAAGAACATTACTGGGATTCAAACTCACGATCCTCTGGTCATAGTTTCAGCGTCTTAGCCTGCTGAGCAACTCTGGGCACCCACAAATGTAATATTTTTTATCAAAGCAAAGTCATAATTCATTCCGTCATGACCAGATTTCTCTTTAGAATTAAGCTATTTTTAATATAACATATGTAAATGTCCTCTGTCCTGATTGGCTGCCACGTATTGTGGCTCATACAAGAAGTGGTTCAGACTGATACACAGGATAACTTGTGAAACACATAACTTGTAACTTCAGTGTGAATGGACAAAGTAAAACTGCTGTAGTCTAAATAGGATACATGTCAATTTCCTGGTTTGTGTGGTGATATCATAAAAAACATTTAAAATTTTGAAATTTAGTTCAATTTTGCTTAAATTCTAGAATTCTACATTTTAAATTACTGACGGTAAACTCTAAAAACAAGATGGTTCTGCAGGGGTTCTTTAGAAAAGAAAATGATTCTATATAGAACCATGAACACGCGAAGAACCCAAAGGATGGCATGGTGAAAGTGTTCTTCAGATTGATGAGGAAAGTGGTGTTCCTTAAAAAGCTTTGGTTTTCCATGTTATGGGCCCTTTAAATTGTCTTGGATGAACAGTTTTGACCACCCAGATTTCATTTCTTTGAAGTTCTATGCTTGGTTGGGTTCTGTTTAGTTTCTGATTTGGTTGAGTTTTGCTAGTAGCTACAATACCAAGAAAGCTTGTGTGGCTTTTATTATATAAGACTCATAGTACAGTGGAACCTCAGATATCGTTTGCCCTGGTTATCATACAATTTAGTTATCGTCAACTTTTTACGAAGAAATTTTGTCCCAGTTATTGTTCATCCGCCCAGTTTTCTTCAGTCTGCCCATGTAGCTCGCCATTCGTCATTCATTCTGCCTTTGTTTCTCATTGTTTTTCTGACTTTGTTTCTTGTTATTTCTCCTTGATTACACTCAAAACAAACTAAAGCACATGATACTAAAGCAACAGCATGCAGCACTTCTGCCTGAAAACGGGTTGAAAAATAGCAGCCGAGTAGCCGGAGAACGGGTGTACAAAAAACAGAAAACATGTAAGAGTGATGTTAAATGTTCATTTATCCAGTTCATTAGTCTTTTGTATTTATTTCTCATTGTGTTCTGTATGTAAAACTATAGTTATTCTATATAAAATGTATTTTTTTCTTCATATTTTGGAGTGTCTGGGACAGATTAATTGGATTTACATTATTTCTTATGGGACATATTGCTTCAGTTATTGTTTGCATCCCTTATAATAATCTTTAGAATAGATTAATGACAAAAACCGAGGTTCCACTGTACTTCATGATAAAATTTATTTTAAATATATCAGAATGAACAGACTACCAGACTGATGAATATAGCTCATAGCATGGTAATTATAATCATTCTCTCTCATGGATTAGCCTATTGATGTAGAGAAAGCAACAGAGTTTTAGTAAACCAGTCGTTTCTTAGAGGTGGAGGGCCATCGAGTGAGTTTCTGCATGCTGGACACACTAATGCATGTGTGTGTGTGTGTGTGAATGTGTGCCATATGTTCTGCATCCAAATATTAAATAGGAAACAGTACCACAGTGTGATTCTAAATGAATGACAGTCTTATGTGAAAGTTTGGAGACTGATTAAATTACAGGCTAAAATGTTCACTACAGAGAACAAACGTCATGATTTTAATGCACATTAATTATTTATTTACTGAATTTAACATACTGGTGGGAAAAATCATTTTATCATTAGTTTTATCTGTTAAATTCAGCAAATGCATAGAACTTTTGCACCAAAATATGCAGAAATGTGTCACATTTAAGACTTTTAATTTATTTTCACTGTGAAAATCAACAAAAATGTGACATCCAAACTTTTGTATATGACTGCACTAGTGCACCTCCAAAAATTATATTTTGGGAAATTTCATTAGAGTTTATAATTTAATTAAAAAAGTAAAATTGTCATATTTTATATTTGTTATATAGTGACGCATTTCAAGACACTGTTTTAATGTTAATACTGTTTGAATAGTAATTTACTCAAAAATTCTAATTATATAATAATAATAATAATAATAATAATAATAATGAGCTATTAGCCAAACTGATCAAAATTAACACAAAAAGGTTTAAAATGCCAATTTGTGTAATAAATATAAAAATATTACCATTCATCTTTCTGAATTAAATTATGAACACTAATGAAATGGAGATGCACTAGTATACTACTTAATGTATTAGTTTTATTATTGGATGTGTACACTGTTTATTTGATGACGAATCTGGTTTTTTGATATGTATGAACTGTAAATATTTGAGTTCTTCACTTTTACCTTTTTATATTAAAGTGTCATCACTGTGCTATCAAAACATTGACCCTTTCAGAATAATTTATCTTTTAATAATTGTTTTTTAATATATATATATATTATATAATAGTATTTGAAATATCTTCTGCTTTAACATTGTGTGAATACTTTATGATGGACAAATTGAAATCACTTAAATATTTTGTTACATTATCTTGTTAAATTAAGAAATTATATGAAAGATACAGTTTTGTTATGACAGTGATGTACAATGTTGTATAGTTTAGAACGGAAGTATCCAATCCTGGCCCTGGAACTCAGAGTTGAACTCCAATCTTAATCTAACACACCTGATCCAGGTAATGAATTCCTACACAATCATCTGAATATCACTAATTGTGATGGATCAGAACTCTTCAGGATGGTAGACCTCCAGGATCAGGATTGGGAAGCTCTAGTATAGACTGCTTTCCCCAAGAGGCACTGGATATTTATAACAAGACAGTCCTCCGGATTACTTTTACTATAGCATTCACTGGACTATATAATATTCGAACAGTATCAACATTAAAAAAAAGGGTTAAAATGTCACTTTACATGTAATGAATATGCACAGTCATATCAGAATATTATCTGGGAATAACTACTCACTTTACGAGGTGTACACATTACACCTTCACTACAGCATTTCTAGAACATCCCACAAAGTTAATGATTTCTGAGATACTGCCTCCACCATGCTTCACACATACCCAATTATTATGCTCTTTTGGACACCAGTCACATCATTTTTTTTACCCATGATGATGGTTTTGCACTCTGCTAAAATTGACTAGTGTGCTCACTTATTCATAAACACAAGGTAGTCCAAACCAGGGGTGGCCAATGTTCTGGCATGACTGTGTAAATCATAAATTACATTTTTGAACTAAATTATGAACACAAATGAACTTTTCCTTCATATTCTAATATTTAGAGATGCGTCTCTGTTTATGAGCTTTGTGGATTTTCTGTTTGCTCCAGCAGAGTTTATCAGGAGGTCCGGGGAAGGCAGGCCGGAGTTTCTAATTGGTTCTGTGTACAGGTAACAGCCGGTTACAACTTTTTACGCACTACAGAGAGGAACAGTGGGAGAAGAGCTGAGATGGCACCATCCGAAGAACAAAAAAAAAAAAGGAAACGTCAGAATCATCTCTGAAGAAGAAGAAGAAAAAATCTGCTGTACTATAATGAAAACCTGGCTTTTTCCCAGATTCTTTTTATCCTACTGTATCCCTGTAACTTGACGTAGGATGCTGATGTTTTTTTCCCCTTTATTGATTCTTTTTTCCCTCCCCATTTTCGTTGAGGCTGTTTCTTTTCTTCATCTTTTATCACGCAGCTTTCGAGGCTGATTCTATTTTGAAATCGTTTTCATTATTCATGTGTTCTCTAATGAGGAGAATGATGTAAAATGTACATTTTCTTTCTTTTTCCTTCGTGTAATAACGTCGCTACAGTTATCTTCATCACTCTCGGTAACGCTCAAAACCGTCACGTTTTCAGGTTTCATTTCGCGCAAATGAGACAACTGACATTCTTTTGCTTCCAGGTCTTTTGGTGATGTTTTCTTTCTTTGACTTTAAAAGAGCAGCGAAAGGGTATCTAACAAATCTTAGTAGCTCTGTTATCTGTTTTTTTGTGTGACGTCTTGTTAATCATGATTACCTATTTTGGGCAATAAGAGGACTACAATATTTTCACAGTCCTTTTTTATAAATGTTTTCTTTTTGTTGATAAATCTCTCTATATATATATAAATATATATATAAATATATACATTTCCTTTTAATACTTTGTGAAATGAGATTTAAAAAGAAAAAAAAGTTATGAAACTGTAAATATTACTCCGGTCACTGCATCGAACCATCTCAGAGAGAGAACCATATTTTTGTGCTGGTGTTCTAGAGGTTGTACTGTGCGCAAAACTGACATATGTTTTAATGCAAAAAGTTCTTTCAGGCTCAGAATCCATTTGTAGCACAAAAGAAAACCTAAAAATACCGAAGCCGTGATGACCCCACTGAGGATAGAAAAATCCCAACGAAACACTGTTAGCTTGCTCTGTAAATACTGTGCAGGGGGTATACCAGCATATTGACTTAGATAGTGAGATCAGATGTGCACAGCTTTCGAAGAGAAAATACTTTACAGAAATTTACATTGTTAAAAAAAAAAAAAATTTACTGAAATCCAAAGCACATGTTTCATCATTTTATTTTATTTTAAAGTACTAAACTGAAATTTAAGCTTAGGCATATTTTGTAATAGGTACATTGCTGTGTTTTTGTTCAATTCTCTTTAATTATTATTATTATTATTATTATTATAGTATTTTTTCTTGTTTAATTGTATGCTTTTCCCTTAGAGTCTCCAGTCATGATAAATCGCAGAAACGAACACAAAAAAGGCAATATTTCAAGATTTCTGACTTCAATTAGGATAAAGAACTGTTTTGTACCATTACCTCAGTCCTGTGGGATGTAACAAATTAATTTATTTTATCCTGAAACAAAATTGAAATTAAAGTAAATCATTGCACTGTGAGAAAGAATTTTATCATTTTCTATTTGCACATGTTAAAGGATGTTCTCTAGCGTGGGTCATATGAAGGATTGTAATGGATCTCAGTCTTTCTGAGTTAAAGACTGTGTTTGATAACTTTCTTCCTTTTTTCCCTTTGATTTATTATTATTATTATTATTATTATTATTATCGATTTGATCTGCCAACCGTACAGTTTATTGGTAGCAGTAGTTCAAATCCTCAGTTCAAACACTGAACCTGAATTAAACTAGTAGCTGCTACACACATATTGTACATGTGGAGACTGGACTTTTATGGAGATAAGAAAGGACGCTAAGATATGTGCTCAGTGAATTAAGAGTAATATTTAATATTGAATATGAATCGACTGATATATGCTGTTGTTCATCTTTGCTGCAAATGTATGTAGTTTTTTTTCCTCGTTTCTTTTTTTCTCTCTCTTTTCACAATTTTACTGAACTAACAGGTGTTGCAGAAATGCTGAATCTTTTTTTTTTTTTTTTTTTTTTTTTTTTAAA
>BRDA01014063.1:5436-29259 GCA_036984385.1 Crenuchus spilurus
CCCCCCCCCCCCCCCCCCCGCCTTCTCTCTCTGTCTCTGTCTCTCTCTCTATCTCTTTCTCTCTCCCTTGATCGCCCCCTTTTTTCTCTTCCCAACCTAACCCCTCCAGCAATGTGACAGCACCTAAAAAGCAATAAAAGCAGGTCACGCCTAAAGCCTCACCCTTTCAAATTCCCAAAAACTCACTCTCATACACAAATATTGGTACTCCTATACTTGTGGAGACTTTCCATTGACTTTTTCTGCTCTTTTAGTAAAAAACTATTGGGTGCTTAAAAACTGCATACTTTCTTGTCCACTCCTCTTGAAATGTTTGCTTTATTCTTATCATCAAGAGGAGGTTTGGTCCCCACAAGGAGGTAGAAACAAGAACACACACATTTTCCTAAGTCTTTTCACAACAAATGGTCATAAAGTTTAAAGTTTGTTTTATTCCTTTAGCAAAAAAAAAAAAAAAAACACAGCAGCCATTGAAAACATTTAACAGATTAGGATGAAGTCACTAGCACAATGTTAATTCACAGCTATTTTTATATGAGTCTTTTGCAGGGAAGTGCTCTTTTAACAATAACAGTGTCCAATTTCATTGCTTGAATGCTTCATTAGACTTTTACTATTTAGCAGTTAGAGATAGGACTGGTCCTGATGGCAGTATAATTGATAATATCTCTGCAGGAAGCAACTGTGCTTCTAGCCAGACATTTGCAGGTACATTTTTTGCAAGTGTGAATACATGTGCAAGAGAGAGTATGCACTGCCTGTGGGATTTTCTCTGAGCTGTTAGATTAGCTAAAGACATATAAAATACAAATTACACTAGGGCACATGAGGCAATGTAAAGTTCAAGCCTGCAGGATCCTTATCGCCCCAATCATAGTAATTCATGCACCTCTGCACACGCTTATTCAGACAGCATGACAGCTTGCATACATAAAAAAGTGACTACTGACATTATGACCATGATTATGAAATTATTAATGACTATACACAGCAAAAAGACATATGTTTGCTAAATAAACACAATACAGTTAAATCACATCATGCAACAAAAAGTTGTTTTTGTAGTATATGTCATTTTTACTCATACAGTAGATCAGAATATGAAGTACTGTGTAAAACAGATGAAAATCCCCTGCCAAACAGCTTACAGTGAAAATGAAACACCATAAACATGACTTTTGTTTATTCGGGTGTGTCAAAAGAAGTACTTCTTCTTAGCAGTTTCACATTACCTGGCTTGTGACAAACCAAGCTGCACTGAAATGCATGGGAACAGAAACATTGTTCATCTGCTGTTTTCATTTCTGAGCACAGTTTAGCAAGCCAGTCTGTCTGACTGATATAAATGAATATTTTATCTGATGTTTACATCTGAACTAAGGGATCTGCCTGTGTTTACATACAGCAGCATAATCGTCAGTGAAAACCTTTATATATAAATGTTTTGATAATGACAAGAGAAAAAATATTTTGAATAAATATTATTAATTAAATTTAAAAAAATAAAATTAAAACTAATTTAAATTTTGAATATGTATTACATGTTAGAATTGCTTTTATACTCGCAAAAAGTCAGTTCTTACATGAAACAATTCACTTTTCCCAAAAAACCAAATCAATTATAATGTTAACATTCCCTTCAAATGTATACAATAGTTACTGTTAGTGTTTTTAAAGAAATAAAATATGTATCAGTATTTATTTAACATTTTTACAATGACAAGCAGACAATATAAACATAAAAAAAATTTAAAAAAAATATTCTGGGTATTTTTCAGCAGAAAACCTGAAATACTTAAACCAAAAGCTTATAAAAAGCACGTATAAGTGTTAAAAAAAAACAAAAAAACATTTTTAATAAAAAATTTAGAGATTACATCTGAGTTTTCATGGGCTGTAGGCCATAATCATCAACATTAAAATAAATAAACACTTGAAACAGACAATCTGTGTGCAATGAGTCTATATAATATACGAATTTCACTTTTTGAAATTAATTACTGAAATAAATAAACTTTTCGATGATACCCATATTTTTTAAAGATGCACCTGTATAGCAGATCTACTAGTAGAGTCTAGACGTTTTAAAATCGATATTTTGGCATGAAAAGATCGATGGTGTTATTCAGTTAAGGTATAACTTTGGCAAGGGTTTTACAATTTTATTTTACATTTTATATCGTTTATACTTCATTAAACTGTATGCATTGCAGGTGGTGATAATGCTAATCAGGCTAGCTCGACGGTAGCACTGCAGAAGAACAAAAAGTTCGTTAGCTGTTGTTTCCGGAAGTGACCTGAAATGCCAGTCTCTCTCTCGCACTCTCTCTCTCACCTTTGACGTGACGAAGTCCTCCTCCGACCGTAGGCAAGGGTGTGTATCTGTAGTGATGATGTTGAGAGACTGAAGCTCTCTGTTGTCTCTCGGTGTGTGGGTCTGAGAGCTGTACTCGGGCTGTGCTGGTGTTGGACGTGTTTGGAAGTGTTTGTTGTGCTTTGACGGATCTCGCTCTTCCGGACATGGCCATGTCTCGGCCACCAACGCTGTTTATCTTCTGTTTCGCTATTTGGGTAAGTACTTTTGGTTCCGCAACTACTTGTACACATAGTACTACTTGTTTTAGACGTGTTTTAACAGTGATGTGTTTTTTAAATAGTCCCAAGCAAGGTGGAACTTCATGTAAAGTATGACTAGAGCCACAAACACAGGTTCAGGTAGTGTCCTGACCCATGAACTGGACTACATTTTGACTCCAGTTACCAGACTGGTTCTGCTGGTGTGCTGTGGATGCTTTCCCCCAGTATAATCCTTTTCTTTGTTTAGTTTAGTCTCACAGCAACAGAGCCAGGTAAAATAATCTGATTATTTCCACTGAATTGTATTGAAATAGTCTCACGTGATATTCAGCCACATTTCACTTCACTAAACAGTTAAGATCTGGTTTAGTGAAGGGTGTTGGCTGAAATGAAATGCCTTTTGTGTTGGAGACCTGGAGACACAAAGCATCCCATACCTTATTGTATGATTTCTAAAATGTCTTATTTTCAGTGAATGTATTTCCCAGGCCTGCATTTTTATAATAGTCTTATATTTCATTATGAATACCAAATCCAACATGACTTGATTGTGTTTGATTAAGGAAACAACAGTAATGTCTCAAGATTAGACCTTTATTATTCTTATTCTTATTCTTATTCTTATTCTTATTATTTGTATGCAGTAAAACGTAAACATGATACAGTCTAATTATTGAGCAAAACATTCTTTTAGGAAGCCAAAAGTCACTGAAATCACGTTAGGACATGTTGTAATTATGTTGGAGTGACAAATACTATCATTGGGCGGCACGGTGGCTTAGTGGTTAGCACGTTTGCCTCTCAGCGCTGAGGTATTGGGTTTGAGTCTGCATCTGAGTGGAGTTTCCATGTTCTCCCCGTGTCCGCGTGGGTTTCCTCCGTGGACTCCGGTTTCCTCCCACAGTCCAAAAACATGGAGATCAGGTGGATTGGATACTCTAAAATTACCCTGGTGTGTGTATGAATGAATGTATGTATGTATATGGTTGGCACTCTCTCCTGGGTGATCCCCCTAGTGCTCGATGCAGTCCTCCAGGTGGACGGTCACTTCCGGTTGAGAGTACGCTGTGCGCGACAGGCTGCCGCTTCTCACGGAGTGTGTGTATATGAAGTGTGTCGATTGTAAAGCGTCCTTGGGTGTCTAGAAAGTGCTATATAAGTATAATGTGCATGTATGTATGTATGTATGTATTACTGAATTATTCATGTGCTGCAATGGACTGTTGTTTCACTGCATTGTTGAATAGCAGTTTGTGATGTGCAGTGTATACATAATAGTTTAATAATATAGTATAATGGTCATGGTGACCTACCATTGTGCAGGAGGTCCTCTACAGTGTATCTCTCCACAGCTCCCTGTACTTGTGGTCTGTAATAGTTCAGCTGTGTGTGGTCTGATTAAGTTAATCTTGAATCAAGGTGGAATGTCTGGCACTGAGTCTAACCAAAGGAAGGGCTTCTTTTCTTAGAATTAGGAAGACAGTATCACCATTAATTGGCTAATTATCAAGTAAAATGACCACTGCTGGCCACACTTCACTTTCACTTCAAAATGAAGAAATAAATGTGACAGCACAGTTTAAAATAGCTTTTGCAGTATCATGCACGCATCCTTTAAATATTCCCTAACTATATGTATATAGTTTCAAGAGTAGTTACTATGTTATTACACGATTAGAATTAATCACTAAGGAAAGACATATTTGCTGTTATTTTGTAAAACTGTATGTCATTGTCTTGATGGAGAACTTTAAACGTTTGCGAGTATCACCAATAAAACTCATATGCTGCATGTGCTGAACAATGTTTAGAAACCTTCTATCCATAAGAAATGTGTAATGTCAGTGTGCAAAATGCTGTCTGAGCTAGTTGTAGAGCTGCCATTACACAGTTTCAGCCATGAATGTGGTTTAAATCACTGAAATGCTCTGGGATGCCTCTGTCAATGCACTCATGCTGTATTTGCTGAGAGATGGACATTTGATATGACATGAAGTGAATAATATGAGTTTATAAATATGTTTATAACCTTACATACCATAAATGCCATAGCAAAGGTACTATTAAATATGCAACTCAAGTTTAAAGATACATAAGCGTATTTGTTATTGTACAGGACAGCTGTGAATATCTCTATTGGATTTAAGGCAACCACACAACACTTTTATTGTTCAGATTTTCTTTGCTAATCCCTCTTTTCATCTCTGTCTGTAGAGTGTTTTTGAAACTGCAGCCAGAGCTGACCTTTCCGTAGCCCTTCACAGGCAAAAGAGAGAATGGATTGTCCCTCCACAAGTTCTGGAGGAGAATGTGGACTACACCAAAAAGGAGTACATTGCTAGAGTGAGAAATACCTTTGATCTAGTCGAGTAAAACACATTTATATGTTAAATATCTTTTTTATTCTACAGTTCAGGTGAAACCTGGTGACTTCATAGTTACAGATCTTAGAATTGTGTCACCAGTGATTGATACATTAGAAATGTCAAAATAGACCAACGTAAACCAGCACATTAACTTGAATGATTACACAATTTTCCACTTCCCTCAGATGAGGTTGTTTAGCCATGACATGCCTGTTATGCATACAAATTTTGCCAGGCTAATGTTGCTAACAAACAGTAGACCTCAGTAATAACCTAAAGTGGTTTCTTTCAAAACACTGACAAAACTCTGTCAAATTATTACCAGTTGATATATTTTAGGTCAGCGTGACTTACTGTGAGGTTTACTGCTGATCTAGAATCAGTTGATAGTGACTGTCAAGAATCGGAGGTTATTACTGTCAATTCCTCAGACTTCAAACTGCAGACTTCACATCTTCTAACTTATCATATAAGAAGGTTGTGCAGTAATATGCATACGGTCATAATTTTCATAACTATTGATTTAAGAAACTACTATTGAATCAGATAATATCAATAGAAAATCGTACATCCCTAATTCTAATAGATATTCAAATATGTTTAAATGTGTTTTTCAGATTCGCTCAGACAAGGACGATGCAGGAAAAAACTTGGTGAAATATAAGCTCAAGGGTGTTGGAGTAGACCAGTCACCCTTCAACTTGTTTGTGGTGAACCCTGACAATGGCGATGTTCGCATAACCGGCATACTGGACCGAGAATTCATTCCCATGTACAATGTAAGTCTGATTAATGTTAATGTCTGGTAATTAATCTTGATGATGGTGGTGTTGATGAAAATGATGATCCACTTTGTGTCACATTCACAGCTCTCAGGGATCGCCACGTTTGTTAACGGCACAGTTGCAGAGCACGATATTCAACTGAGGGTGAAGGTGAAAGATCAGAATGACAATGCACCTGTGTTCCCTCTTGTTATCTCTCCTGGCTCTGTGAGAGAACTCAGCGGTGTAGGCAAGTTTCTGACACATTACTTTCTATGTAACCTTACTTACATGTTACTTATACTTGAAAGTATATTAAAACTGAGATAAGTGGGCTGATAAAAAACGATCTAAGGGGATGATAAGGTATAAAGTTTTGTGTATACATTATTAGTTTTGTCTTTAACATCTCCAGGTACCTCTGTAATGAAGATTGTAGCCACTGATGCTGATGAGCCTGAAAACCCCAACTCTCAGATCCGCTATGAAATTGTTAATCAGGTGCCTTCAGGGAAGATGATGTTCAGGATCACTCCATTTGGAGAAGTCCTGGTTGCTGAATCTGACCTAGACCGAGAGGTGAGGAGTCTTAACTCTTACGGATGCAAAGATTTTAATGTACTGAATGATGTCCCAACATGTCGGAGTTGTTATATACTCTAAACATCAATGACCAACATTTGGTTTCCAGAGACTTTTCTCTGGAAGTCCCCAGATTACCTTCATTTTAGTGGTGACTAAATAGAATGAAGAAACAGCTTGTTTGGCTTGCATGGTAGAAAATTATTTGAACTGTATTATTAATTTATGTTATTACTGTAAGCTTGTAACAAAATACTATTTAGCCAGCTACATATTAATAATGAGGTAAACATATTTTGTGCCCACTTACAGTTTCATTAGAACATCTTTCTCTGTGCAGGCCATTGACCAGTATGTGCTTACTGCAAGAGCCTCAGACCTCAATGGGGCCCCAGGATGCCTCACAGGAACACAGACGTTTAATGTTCAAGTCTTGGATGTCAACGATAATGTCCCAACACTGGAAAAAGAGGCCGTAAGGGAGAAAAATTACTATTTAACAAATGCTAATGTGTTCATTTCTGCTCTTTTTGCTGAAATCTAGATTAACTATTATGTGTTACCATATTGTATATCTTCATTTATTTTACTCTCTTTCTCTATAGTATCAAGGCAGTATTGAGGAGAACACAGAAGGTGTGGAGGTGATGAGAATGAAAGCAAACGATCTGGACATGGTTGGAACTGATAACTGGCTGGCCCAGTTCAAAATTGTCTCAGGCAACGAAGGGGGACATTTCAGGATACACACTGATCCAAACACCAATGAGGGAGTCCTGATGCTTGTTAAGGTGAACAGCTTCTTTTTAATAGTTATTAATAGTTGCGTTATTTACATTATGAATATTTCTTGTGTTTTGGTCATTTATTGTCAACAAAATATCTCGAATGATCATGCCCTCAAGATTCATAGAGTGATCTTAGGTATCAGTCTGTTTGTAATGCAGACTCTGTTCCTCTGCTTTCAGGCTGTGGATTACGAGGAGGTCAAAACCATGAATCTGGGCATTGTTGTGGCTAATGCGGCTCCCTATGATCCTTCAGTGACAGGAACTGGAGCAGTCATCGGAGTGTCAATGGGGGGAGCAGGAGGTGGCGGGAGTGGAGGAAGTGGTGGGAGTGCTGGAAGTAGTGGGAGTGCTGGAAGTAGTGGGAGTGCTGGTACTGGAGGGGGTGCAGGTAGTGGAACTGGATGGAGCAGTGGAACAGGGACAGGAGGAAGTAGCCCAGGAAGTCTAGGGACTGCAGCAGGTGGTAAAGTCTACGGTGTGAACATCACAGTAAAGAACCAGCCCGAGGGTCCACGCTTCAGCCCCAAAGTGAAGGCAATTCCTATTTCTGAAGGTGACAGCAGTGTCGATATAACAAAAGTCATTGCTAAGTACCCAGCTATTGATGGGGATACAGGGTTGCCTGCTAAGAATGTCAGGTGAGTCTACATAAGAATGTAAGATTCTGAATACAAGAATGACTTGTTCTTGGAGTCTTTATGTGTATTATACTTTTAAAATGCTTTTCTTTTCCTTTCAGATATGCAAAAGGCTCCGATCCAGACAACTGGCTCTCCATTGATGAAAAAACTGGTGATATTAGACTGAACAAGCTTCCTGATCGAGAGTCTCCATACCTGGTCAATGGCACATACACTGCTAATATCCTCTGCATCAGTCAAGGTAACCAGAAGTAATAAGCTCAGAATGGTAACTTAGTCTTAAGTTTATAATAACAGTCAAACTATTCAATCTGTAAACAAACAAAATCAAAAAGCAAAAAAGCTTCTTCACTGTACCTAGTTTTTGTATAAAGCCAAAGTAATTCAAATGTAAACATGTTCAGAATTTAATTCAAGGGTAAACCATCATATATTTTGATGATTTATTATATTGCCACATTTTAAATTTTCTTCCTTCGTGGCTGTAGATATTGCATTATTGTTGTTGTTTGTTTTATGAATGAATGCTGTATTGTTTAACCTGTTGTAAAGTGTCTTTGAGGTCCCTGAAAAGCGCTATATAAATAAAATGCATTATTATTATTATTATTATTATTAATAATAATAATAATAATAATAATAATAATAATAATATAGTCATTACATGTAAAGTGACATATTTAAACCTATTTATGCTGATACTGTGTAAAAGTAATTTAAACTCCAAATGAAATATTCTAATAATTTAAGATTCTGGATTTACCCTTATAAATTAAATAATGAACTTTTTCATAAAATTACATGGTTTTGATGTGGTACTGTAGTCTTGAACAATCTGTAGCAATGCAGTTTTGCCACTAGGGGGAGATATAGGCCTGTGTTCATCAGTAATAGAAGGTTGCTACAGGGACAACACCTTTCCTGCAGGTGGAGTGACTCATGAATTTCACCATCACATTAGGTTGAATGCAGATCAATCAAAATGTATTTATTTGATTAAATGTTTTTTACTTGTAAAGTGATACTGTGCATTCAGCCTTATACACTGCATTTTACAGATATGAAGATTTTAGCATGTTTGCAGAGTTTAGGAAGACTTGTGACTCTCAGTTGTACTGTCACTAGGGGAAGTTACATTGTGTGACACATCCTTGCAACAGATTTTTGAGGAGTTACTCCGGCATTGGGAGGCTTTCTTCACATTGGCAGCACAATTTAGAAAAGAAGCAACATAGAACAGTAGAAAAAAGTTGTTTATTGTTATGTATCTGAACAAATAGTGTACATAATTTAATGATTTTGATCTTTTATAAATTCATCTTTCAAAAGCAGTCACATCTCAAAATTTCTTTCACTGTTTGTATCACAGATGCACCCTATTCAACGGCTACAGGCACAATCGCCATTCAGGTGGAGGACTTTAATGACCATTGCCCTACTCTGACCACAAAGACCCAAATCATGTGCACCATCCAGGAAGCAATATATATCTCTGCAGTGGACGAAGATGCTCCGCCTAATGGCGCTCCTTTCACTTTCAGCATTGTACCTGAAAAAACCAAGGGAAAATGGAGTGTAGAGCACTTAAATGGTATGTATTAGCTGACATTGTGTAGTTCAGTGTAAAAAAATCTACTCTTAGCCAGAATTGTTAAGAAACTTCTTAGAAATTTCTACAATTAAAAATTAAAATGCATACCTTGCTAAAAGTACAGAAAAACAGAAGAGTGCAGACATTCTTCACTATTAGTTATTCCTTGCCCAATATATTTCTTACATTGATGTTACTGTTAATGGTATTCCAGATACAACAGCCATCTTGAGAACCCAAGACACTTTGTGGCCTGGGCCTCAAGAAGTGACCTTGGAGGTGCGTGACGAGCAGGGATTGTCATGTCCAGATCCTCAGGTGCTAAAGTTGGACGTATGCACCTGTAATAAGCATGCCGTGTGTGGTGATCGTTCGGCTGAACACAAGGGATCCGTACTTGGTGGGGCTGGAATAGGCTTGCTCCTATTGGGACTCCTCCTGCTATTACGTGAGCTTATTCTCTTTCATTCTGGCGGCCTTAACTGTAATTGCAGATTTGGAACAATTGATGCAATACTGTGTTATGATCACTGAAATGGGGAGCTGTTTGTTGTAGATATTAGTAATGCAAAAAGTCAATAACAGAATGGAAATCTATGTTAAAAGGCCTGTATACGCACGTTAGCTTCACAGTAGTGACTGAATATTTAATAATGGCTACTCATAGAAATACATGTCAACCAAGTAAGATTTAAGCAGGTAACAGTGTTAACAGACTTCTCAGCTGAACTAAATCTGACTACATAGGTGAAATGCTGAATTTGCTTGTCTTTGCAGTTATCCCACTTCTGCTGTTGTTCTGTCAATGTGGAGCGGCTGGTATGAGTGGTGCCTTCACAGAGATGCCCTTTGATACTAAAGAGCACTTGATTTCCTACCATACAGAAGGGCAGGGGGAAGACCGGGTAAGGCCAGAGACTTTCACTCAATGGGAATTGCATCATAGAATGTAAAAGAGAAAAGTCACGATTCACATCACAAAAATGTCAGGAAGGGGGGAGCTTTTATTATTGCAGAATGAATGAATAATTAGTTTAGCCAAGATGATAACATCCAAAAATATTATGAGGGTGGAACAACAACAGCCACAGAAGTAGCATATTGCAGTTTTCAATTCACAAGACTTTCTTGTAAAAATTTTCGCATATAGCTAAATATATACTAATTAAATATTTAAATATTGACTATCCTACCCCTATAATACATTAAAAAACACCCAAACCATGCTATTTGCAATCAACAGCCGGAGCCCAAGAGAGCAAAAATTTGGCTGTGCTCTTTCTGGGCAGGTAGATGGTGCTCTCTTTCCCTGTCACTTTCACATTGCAATGTCCCCTGGCTCAGGTGTCTACTGATTGGTCCATTCAGAGCTGGGAATTCTGCGCTTTCCTCTGAGCACGTAGGCTCCCCAGTGACCGTGTATCAAGTGGTAGTTCAAAAAGAGGTGGTGGCCGCATCACACGCAATGGAGACTTGTGCTTGTCTAGAGTCAGGAACATTGTAAAAGTGATGGGGAGAGTCCTAACGGATGGGATGGGCTAATTGGCTACTACTACATTGGGAAAGGGATAAAAATAGGCAAAAAAATTATAAAAAAAAAAAAAAAAATCAAACACCCAAACCATTAGAAAATATGCTCATGTATGTATTACCTCTTTGATTGTCTTTTGACAGGATGTGCCCTTACACCTCTCTGCACCAGAGGTTGATGGTGGTGGAATGGTTATCGGCACAAAAGGCAACTACACTGCTACTGCTGCCACCTATGGTGCTGGTATGGTTGGAGCAGGAGCTGGTTATATTGGATCTACCATATCAAGAGGGGGTGGATATTTACAGAATCAGATGGAAGTCGCCACCATGGAGCAAGGAATGAATGCTGGCTATGGAATGGCAATGGATGAGTTTAGCATGAGGGAGGATGATGGAATGGCCCTTTCAGAAAATTTCTTGCATCAGTACTACTCAAAAGTAAGTGATAGAATGAACTCAGGTTTGGCATTTCTGATGACAGCAGTTGAATTAGAAATTCACTGTCAGAGCTTACTAATTAAAATGTAATATAAATTTGAATGCTTTAACATGTATGTCTATATCCCTATAGAAAAGTCAGGAGCTGGATGGCACAGCCAAAAATTCTCTCTTGCTGTATGACTACGAGGGTCGGGGGTCACCTGTTGGTTCCATTGGATGCTGCAGCCTTCTTGAATCTAACGATGACCTGGAGTTCCTTAACGACCTAGGGCCAAAGTTCACCACTCTTGCTGAGATATGCGGAGGCACCAAGATCACCACAGAGCTCTCAGCCCCTCCTCCTCCAAAACCTATTGTGGGACGCTCAGAAGCATTGTCCATGGAAACCAACATCAGTTTGGCTCCAAAACCTGTGCCACCTCCAACAATGCATGTGAAGGAGAATGTGATGGTTACAAATAGCCATGCCTCTGTAGTAGCTGACATGAAGCCTGCCAAGACTCTGATTGACATGAAGCCAGCCCAGACTCTGATTGACGTGAAGCCAGCCCAGACTCTGATGGTGCAGCAGCAGCCACTGTATTATGTGGTGGAGCCACAGGTGTCCAGCACTGTGCTTTTGGCCGAGAGACCTGCCGTTGGACTGGGACAAAGTATGTACGTGTTGAATGGGGCGCCAATGGCTGAAACAGTTCTTGTCCAGGGCACCGTCCCTGCACAGAGCACGATAAGCGGGGGTGAACGAGTGATGCTGTTAGAGAGAGGTGGAGGATCCACCCAGGCTCTGAACACAGGCCTGTTGCAGTCAGGCAACCTGTCTGGATCACAGCTGCTGCTGGTGGAGAGAGGTGCTCAAGGCGGGCAGGTCCTCCAGGGAACACTGCAGAGAGGTGGAATTGCTGGCTCTCAAGGCCTAATGATAGTGGAGGGCCAAGGAGGCCCTGTGCTACATGGTACCCTCCAGAAGGGTGTTAGTGGAGCATCTCAAGGCCTAATGGTAGTGGAGGGCCAAGGAGGCCCTATGCTACATGGTACCCTCCAGAAGGGTGTTAGTGGAGCTTCTCAAGGCCTAATGGTAGTGGATGGCCAAGGAGGCCCTGTGCTACAAGGATCCTTCCAAAGAGGTGTAAGTGGAGCTTCTCAGAATATGTTTTATATGGAGACGCAAGGCGGCCAATCAGGATCACTGCTGAGAGGTATGTCCTCCAGTGCGGGATCACAGAGTGGAACTGTGGGATTGAATGGAAGCAGCTCTGTCCAAGTCAGTGGAGTCCCAAGCTCACGAAAAGTTGTTATCAATGAGAAAAAGGTTGTATCGACCCAAAAAACCTCTCTGTAAAGATACTTTTATATCTCAATATACAAACTCAATATAGTCTGATATAACAGCCTCAGTGCATTAAATTACAATACACTGAAATTTAGAATTTTGCTACTTTATCTCATTTTAACTTCACAACATACACTCTGTACATCTGACATCCAAACAACATTTTTCTGCTCTTAAATGTCTTTCTTGAGGTAGTTTTTTTACATGTTTGTGTTGCTTTATTAGTGAAATGATATTAAGTGTCATAACAAACTATTGTGATCATTAGTATTAATTATTAGTCACTTCTTTGAAACTAGTATAAAAAACATTACTCTGCTTGGACTGTATGTCTGTATTCAAATCCACATCACAAGGATCAGCAGAACTGGAGATGTTTTCATGTCAAATTCAGGAAAATGAACTATGCAAAGTTATTTGAATTCTGTTAAATAACTAGTTCCAGATGGTGATAAGAGGAAAAGCATATTACTGATCTGTCCCCTTCTCACACTTTACAAAAAACAAAACCTCGAGCTTATTGTTGGCTGTTTTATGAAATGGATGAGATGGGTTCTGGTTTTATGTCTCCTGAAATCAACTAACCCAGAATTGTAAAATTTCCAAAGTGAAATAATGAAACAGGCTGCTTTAGTATGTAAACCTGAGCACTTACAGTACATGATAATCTAGTGGAACTGCAATACCTTATATCAGCAATACAGTTTTTGTACTGAACTATTTGAAGGGCTCACTGTGGCCACTGAAGACATAAATTTGTGTAGAATTAACATCTGATAGACTAGTTAGTAAAGGGTAGTTAATACTTTTCAAGGTATAGAGGATCAGAATATAGTCTTCTCTCATTTTTAACTTTTTTGTGTCTTTACACATTTTATAATCCTGACTTGGATTACAGAGGGCTTGAAAACTACACCCTTGAACTAATGGTTTGAGTTTCAGTAGAATTACAATGTTGTGTTCTCTTAAATGGTGTTATCAATTGAATTTTAAGCTATTATTCAGTTTTATAGTGACTACTACTTTGCATGTTCATATGACAGGCTTTAACTTTATAATTAAGATGTAATTACTGGTATGTGCATATTTTGAACTCCTTCTCTTGGTGTTTTGCACTGTGGTTAATTTGAAACCTGATAATCTGGATCCCAACGGCTTAAGTTGTTTACACACCATGTTCACTGCTTGCGCTACAGGTGAAAAAAATCAAGCTTGAAGTACTGTGTACTGGGACACTTACATGGTTTTAGGGAATTAAAACTGATTGGAAATGGGAGCAGTTTGTTACATAGTATGGAAGAATAGTGTGCTTTGCTGTACAGTTGCAGAACCTTATATATATAGCCCTAACTTTTTAGAGGCTTGTACTGACTTGAACTTCCTGTTTTTGTTTGTGCTTAATTTCTTAAAGTACAATCAGCAATAATGAATATATTTTCTCTTCTGAGAGGTTGAATGTGCTCTGCTGTAAACTGCCATTTTTCTACTGGAAAACCAAAGTGTATGTCTGAATTTGTTTTTTATGTAGGGTTTTTTGGGGGTATGGTACTGGATCAATATAGGCAACTATATTGTCTTGTTTATTGCACACTGAAATACAAATAAACAATAAAATTAGATAAAAAACATCTTGCAAGTGAAGTTACTACAATGACTATCATTTTCATATACTGTATGGCTTGGTGGGTCATTGGCAGGATGACTATTTTTGTGGCGCTGTGTGTGAACCTTACACTTAACAACTTTCACACGATTTTACAGTCGCAGACAAATTTTCAAAGTCGGGATGAAATCATGAGAGTCTTTCTAGTGTCGAATTGCAGACACTTCATCTCGATTGTTAAGTGTAAGGTCGTCAGGACTAAAGTTTTAGTCAGTCTTTTTCGCGTTGAGGTGTTCCGATAAAATCAAACATTTTAATATTATCGCAAGTCTTAAGAGTTTGCTCTCGCAAATAGTGACGTGAACACTGTCAGGAACCAATAGGAGAGCTACGGGAAGCCGCAAAGGCAAGTACTGTATATAAAATGTCTAGCAGGAAAATATGGCCGGCTAGAGCTCGGAAACTACGGTTCTCCTGAAAAAGGAGGAGAACCTGGTGGAGCAGTGGAGTGAGCAAGAGTGTTTTACCATTTATTACACAACAGAGACAAAAAGGAAAAAAGTGGTCAAATTGCTGAAGCACTCAAAATCCCAGGTGTGTGCTATGCTAAAGCTAACTAGCTAGCTAAACACCGCTGAATTGGGCTACTTACTGACAATTTTAATCTTAAAAGTTATTGTTTTCCCCAACAGCTTGAATAAAATGAGCATACAGACCCACAGGACCAGTAATCCATGGATGGGAATCATCTTGACAGTATTTTGAGTTCTGATAGCACTGCATTTCTAATCCACTTTACTATGTAATTCAAGTTAAGTTACTATATTTTGATTTTGCACTACGTTGTCTTATTGTCTGTTGAGTTATTTTTGATACAAAAAAAGTTTTAATAAATACACATTTTTCTATATTTATGCTTTTTATTGCATTAATTCTATGTAAAACGAAAGCAGATGGGAAATTATCTCAAAAGGAATATAGTTAAAAGTCTTTTGATTAGTGACCCTGCAAGAAGTCTTTCCAAAATCTTAGTCTGACTAGACTGTGACTAAAAAGTCTGTAGATGTGAGGTGGTGTCAGACTTTAGTTTGTTAAAAGTCTTTTCAGAGTCTTTTCAAAGTCGTTAGGTGTAAGCTAGGCCTTAACGATCGAGATGACGTGACTGCAACTAGACTGTAGCAAGACTCTCATGATTTTTCCTGACTTTCCCTACGGCATACCTTGACGCACACCTCTCCAAAAATGTAACTATGGGTCAACACAGACCGCAACAGCTGTGATTGTTCCGCCACACTCACTCAGGAAGTCAAAAAATACAAACTTCTTCATGATTCCTCGTCGTAGTACTCTGAGGGAATCAGCACAGCACACCAAGGAACTGAACCAGTGGCACAGAAACCCCAACGCCACACGTTGACTTGATGCAGAAGTATAAATTGGCTGGCAAACAATGTGAGAAATGTAAAACTATGTAAAAAGGAAAAGAGAAGTCGAGATTTTATTGTAGAGATAGTGATACGCAAACTAAAGTAAAATTAAATAAAAAAAATAAAGTGTAGAATATTGAGATTTAAACTTAGCATTGTGCTGATTGAATGCTCACTTGTCTTTTTTTTACCAGTTCAAATTTATAATGTATTTTTAATCATTAAGTATCTGTTTTAAGTATATAAATGCTTTTAAGTATCTGTTTTTAAGTTTTCATTTCAAGGCCAGTGTGTTCAAGTGTATAAATTGTGTGCTGTTAGTGTACATTCTCAGCATTTTTCCACTTTTTTTTTGTTCCCATGTAATTACGTTACCCAAACAGGTTGCAGCCTGTCAGTTCTTAAAGATATAGACTTGAGAATACAACATTTTAAGTTAACAAATATTGTGACCCTGTGTGATAAAGTAGAGTGAAGCAGCTAATTCTCGTCTTAGTCCTTCAGTGACTGGAAATCTGGAAACATCCTGGAGGGTAAAGTGGGTAGAGAGAGGGCTGAGTTTAGGCACTGAAAAAAAGTTATATTTGTTACAAACCTGGTAAACACCAGTTATTTCAGACCAAATTCTTATCTGTGTGGAAACACTGTAAACAAAGTCATTAAAGTAACAGCTAAATGGACTGAAATAATTTGGACCAGTCATTCAGGTTCCACAAATGCTTGGGCACATTTATCATTTTGCCAACAGATCAGTGCAACTTCCATATTTTGTTTCATATCATTTCACTACTTACACAATAAGATCGTATAACAGATTTTATCAGTCACTATTCAAGACAGTACAGTTCAGTGTACCAGTTCCAAATTTAAACCAGAGTGTCTGAAAGAGTTATCTAAAGATGCTGTAGGTAAAATTCAGCTTTCCAATGTAACATCTTACTTCACTGACTTCACCTACACATCCCTCCCACCCAAATAAATGTGCCCACGTCCTGAACTTGTGTGAAAGTCTATATTTGCTTTGCATTTACACATCAGTTTTACTTGCATTTTAAATATCCCAAAACCTGTTTTTTCTGGATCTGGACAGCTTTGGGTCTTACTCTTGCAAAGTGAGGTTGGCTGCTGTCCTGTTAAGAGGTACCATTACAATGAGGGAAATATGTCAACATGTATGGGTGCATGATCTGCTAAGACTGCCATGTACCCCATTGGCGTTCAGAGACTCATGCTCCAAGATCACGCCAGGATAACATCTCCCAAACATGTACATTGCCAGAACTACACAAGCGTTTGGCCCAGTTGTCTCTTAGAAGCGGGGCTCATGAGTTTGGCAGCTTATATGACACCATCCCTCCTCTTTATACATCATGAATCTGGATCGACCACATATCTCCTTCACTGGCCAACACGTAACAGTGTTCACTCAGTGATTATTCCTCACACTTGGTGACCTTGTGAAAACTTTATTCTCAGTACACCTTCGCTATACCAGCTCAAAAACTTCCTTTAATGTGAAAGTCTGTTTTTTTTCTATGCTTAGAATTTGGTTTTGTCAAGCTCACACATGTGGTATCAGTATGTGGTTCCATAAAAACTGTAAAATGTTGCAAAACATGAGGTTCAGTGGAGCAATCAAACCATTTGTACGTAAAATTCTATTTGAAATAGTCTAATATCAGCATAGACTGCATCTTTCAGTTGTATTGTTCTAAGCTTATGGAGAGGTCTTAGACTATAAAAACCCAACTGCTATGTTTACATGATCATATATAAATCTGACCAATAGCCTTAAGTCAAAATAATATTGTATAAATAATACGTGTGCATGTAAATGTAGTGACTGTGTCAGGGTCAGCCTTGAATGAAGTCTAACAGCATTTCCATACAAAAGAATAAATAAATATGAATAGTATTCAGGTTCTTATTATTTTTTAAAAAGTTAATGATAAACGTTAATGCTAAATACACCCATCATTGTTGCATGCAAGCAGCAAACCTGGTTTATTGTTCAGCTGAAACACAGTTTTGGGTCTAAACAAATCCAAACCCTTCTGTAGAAATGCATTCAGGGGTAATAACCTCCCAGACAGTTCTAGAGAATTAAGTAAAAATTGACTGTGAAATAGTTTGCAGTCTTTCAAAGCAAGACTCCTGGGCCACTCCTCATGTGGGCATGGCTAAAAAGCTCACAGCTGACATGCCACACAGGGCATATATATCGTATTTGAGGACCTTGCCAACAGTTCTATTTCTGCTTGTGAAAACTGGTACAAGATGATATCTCGCTCTTCACTTACTTGGGCTCTACTGCTCATCATCACTCTGCAGGTACGTATGATGACAACTCAACAGTCCCATGGCAGGATTCTGGATTTAAGATACAAGTTTAGGAATAACTGGCCTACTGCCTGGAAACCTTCATGTTAAAAGTGATGTAATCAGAACTATACAGAATCTGTATCTATTGCTTATATATTGATTATTAGAATAAGACATGGAACACAGCAGTGTTTTGGTGGTTGCATTGTTTCAAAAAGTTTTTGAAAACGTATTATGTTTCTTGGAATGGATGATCACCTCATTCCCAGCAAATTATGTCATTGATAAATGTGCAGCAACAGTTCTTTGCTCAAGTTTCTATTCAATATCTGTATTTCTTACTGTTATACATTTCTAAAAGACAAATGTTGCTAGATTTGGGATGGACAGATAGATAAACAGATACAACTGCAGAATTAAAAAATAAAGTAAGGGGAATTGACAGATCTGGATTGCCAATATGGATTATATTTTCAAAGGATAGTCAAGGGATTTTTGGGACAACAACATGCTATAGTCTGCTTTTGTAGGTTTTGTGTGTTAAAATGCCCTGACCACCTGAGTAAAGGGTAATAATACAAGTTCAGACAAGGCACCCGTTACCCTTTAATCAGTACTGTAGTAATGTTCTTAAAGTGTCAAATGGTTACACAATAATAAAGCATATTTTATTCCTGTGGAACCACAACGCACTTTAAGTGTTCTCTGCATTAACATTTCAATTAACTCCTTATTTCTAGGCTTATTATATCCTAAGATTTATTTTTAGTAAATAAGTAAACTTTATTTATATAACACTTTTTAAAGCCTTTGCCACAAAGTGCTCCACTCTAAATATAAGAACAGAGGGGGAAAATAAAATAAGATAAAGATACAAGATATAAAGTAAAAAATAAAAGGAGTGGACACTGCCCAACTGGCTGCTGCTTCTCGTCGGAGTGTGTGTATATGAAGTATGTTGATTGTAAAGCGTCCTTGGGTGTCTAGAAAGGCGCTATATAAGTGTAATGTGTATGTAATATAATTATAAACTTCAATGTGTCAACTACAGAAATAATGCATTGAAGTGGTTTTATGAAATATGTACATCTTGCAAATTTGATTTCAATACAACCGTCCTTAGTGTACAGTGTACGGGGGCTCGGTAGTCCGCAGTCAGGGTGTTGTGGGTGGTGGTGTGGAGAGGAGGAGAAGGGAAGCAGGAGTAAATACAAACTTTAAAATTTAATGACAAAAAAAAAAAAAAAAACCTACAGGTTGCCGACAAATACAGGAGTACACAGTAACAGCCAACATTAAGCACTGACATATACAATAAATGACCAAGACTAAACACAACAGGGAGGGTTTTATACACAACATGATTACACAAACAAGAGGCAGGTGAAAACAATTACACAACAAATTTTATGTTTCTTGCTGGGTTTGAGGTTTTGTTTTGTTGCAGAAATTCATCTTTCTCTGAGCTTTAGATCTGATTTTCTCAGACTAAAACAGGGTTGTTTATCAAATGGCTGTAGTAACCTTGTGTGCCATCTGCATTAACCTTTCTTAGTATTATGACCATTTTGTCATACTCTTACCATACGATTAAAAATAATTAAATTATCATTTTCAAATCCCTAAATCATTACTCAACTAATCAGAAATCAGCGGGCAGCCACCTGTCATTTTCTCACTGTTTCATGCCAGTGTTACTTATATGCAAATCAGAGATTTTTGGAACACAAGCAAACCAGCTGAAGGGAATTCACATAACCCTGAATAATCAACTCATGAACTGCATTAGATACAGTTGCAAGAATTAATAATAAGAGCTGCTGAATTATTTCAAACACAAGCAACAAAAACATGAACTTACATGTAGATACTCATCTTTTCAGGTTAAAGTATCAACACTGCATTTAATGGGCTGGTTTTGTCTTCTGTAGCTTTTGAATAACACAATTTAAATTAAAAAGCATCACAGACATGTACTATCTGACTAATCTGAAGGGGGATGCCTTTATGTCTTATTCCATTTAAAAAGTCTTTAACCACTTCCTTCAGCAAATTGTCATTGTTCTGTCAAACCTCTGTAACTTATTTTTATTGTTATTTTATTAATCAACAGTTCACTGTTTAAACAATAAGGCAACTTGCTTCACTCCTTTTTTTAAGTTAATTCAATTTGAGGTTCACCCAATTCAAAATAATTAGCCAAATGTTCTTCTAACTAAATTAGGCAAATAAAATACATAAAAACTAAAAACATTTTTACACAATTTATATATCAGCTAGGACTCATCATCACACAATGATGTCACTTCCTCCTCTTGGGTTTTGTTATGAATGAATGAATGAATTAATACTTTATAGTCGTATAGACACAGTAGTGGACTTAACCAACACTCAAACCATGCAATTGCTTGGGGCCCCAGAGATAAGGGGGCCCCCTGCTGGCCAAAAGAGGTTGGCAAAAAAATAAAAAAACAACTAAATGCATAATTGTATTTGTTGTTCGACACTAAAGAGATACCATACACCACGGATGTAATGAGGTGACAGATTTTTCCATCCAAACGCTATACAGTGTTAAATAAAGACATGTCGAGCATTAGGACCCAGCGGAAAGCTTGAAGCTGGTTTCCCTTTAGACCGCCCAGGAGCTCATTGATTAACTCTGCTGTTTCTCGCTAAAGTGTGATTGGCCATAACCACTATCACTCCATTATACAGCATCTGGACTTGTAAACTGGTGTTTTTAAAGTTTGGCCCACAGTCTGTGTTCAGCACGCACTGTAAGTTGTTAAGATATTGGATGTTTGTTCTGCCTGTGTCACGTCAGTTACACATATTTCACTATCAGAAATTTAATATTAAAACATTAACATTTGAATCTGTGTCTGTGTGTATGTATCTGCAAGTCTGTGATAAAGCGTCCATTTACATGCCTCGATGTTTAACTATTATCAAAATAATTCAGAATTTCTGCTTATTTTTACTCAAAAATGAGGTATAATTTTATGTAAATGAGGTCTATTGAGCATGCAGTCCAAACATAAGTGTAAAATTGGTTGGAATGAATTGGAGTGAAGTTGATAAACAAGGTGAAGCACAGAATTGGGTGATAATTGTATGCCACATGCCTTTGACAGTTTATTAATATTTAATCATTTATTAGGATTTTACTAATGATTAATATTAATTTTATTATTACATTATTAAAAATAATGATCAATATAATGATTATTAATATTAACTGGTAATAAAATATTATGAATAATAATGTTTAAGTAAAGTATTAATATTTATTAATAATTAACAATAATACTTCATGTTCAAGCCCGCACCACACCATAACCAATACTATAAAAAGAAATTTGTTTGATCAGTTGAGGGCTCAGCACAGTCAGACAGTCTCGTGATACCTCCAGCAGTTGTTTCAATGTCCTTTTCTTCAGGAAAACTGGGGAGGATAAAGGCCCATAGCAAACATAGCAATGTCCGTGGGGAGATATGGCTGTCAAAATAGCTGCCGAGACAGGGAGTCGAAAAGGGAGATCATTACATTTTCTGTAAGCAGCCACTAAAATTTACAGTGGTTACTTTAAAGTCATTCATTAGTCTCTCAAGAATCCAAACCGTTGCAGAGCTGAGACTTTTTCTCCAAGCTGTTATCCAAACCACAGTTTAAACAGTCTGAGAGCCATCAGCTCTGCCCATCGTATAATCCTCAGGCAGCTTCTGGGGGCTTAGACAGCTGACCTGACCTCTTTAATTTCCGATACCAGGGCAGTCCTATTCCAATCTGCAGGGTACCCCAATCCGTGTTCTGAATATATCAAGTTATATCAAGTTTGAACTAGAGTTATAATTGGCTATTGATCAAGCCTACATTTTTTAAACATTATAACCGCATATTTTATATGCTTAGTTTAACACTGTGTACATATTTTTGTGGGAGTGAGTGGTGCAGATCTTTAAAATAAATTCATCCCCTGATCAGGAGGTCAAAACATGGTGACTTCCAGTCCATGTTTGTGGGAAGACTATTGGTGTTATGTGAAGAGTCACAGCTGCAAAGTTGCTTCTAAATGTTCTTATAATGTAAAACTAAACCAATGCTAACCTAATGCTAATGCTAACTAAATATATTTTAAAACTTTTGACTAAACTAAAAAGCTTGAGTTGGGGAAACCTCAAGTTGAATTAACTCAATTAAAGAAGTGCAGTAATTTTCCATAAATGTTTAAGTTGGCCTGAATTTTTTACCATGCTGTCCTTTACATTATGTAAACATTTCATGACGAATGAGGCAATAGAAACAAAATAGAATAAAATCTAATTATGCATACAAGATAAAGAATCCTACAACAGACACAAAAAGAACTTGAACTGAATGCAGATCTGTTTATATCCAAGTTACATATTATATCTAAGTTAAAATCTATCTAAGTTAAGACAATTAATCTACACTTGTTTATCTTTTTCAGTTCCTGGTACAGATGCTACATTGCCATAGTTTGAGGCATAAAAGAGAATGGGTTGTCCCTGCCAGAAAGCTCACAGAGAATGTGGATTACACAAAAGATGATTCCATTGCCAGAGTAAGTCAAGTGTTGGCCTGTTTCCAGATGTACCACTTAAGACAATGGCACTGGTTCTAAAGGACAGGGTTGTCTAGGCTTGTCTGTAAAGGGCCAGTGTGGCTGTCCTCAATCAAAACAACCAGAAGCTCATTGGTCTCAATCTTCAAATGTCAGATTGTGCACTCTTGCTTTGCTGGAATGAAAACCTGAAGCTACACTGGCCCTTTTCTGGATAAGAATAAGCAATAATATGGACATAAGAATTGGTTGAATTGCATTTGAAATACAGTTGCAAGCAAAAGTAAGTACATACATTAAGTGAATCCCAACATCATAACAGTGTTGGGTAGTGTAGGGTCATTGATGCCAGAGGGAAACAACGACTCCAGTGAGTGGTACAGAGCAATAGATTTGCCACAGTGGGCCAGTTAAGCTAATGAACACATGAGCAAGAAGGAAAGTGTCATGGATAACTGTTAAGTAAACACTTGAAGCCAAGTGTGGTTATTCCCACTATTAAGTAGGTGCTGATAATATTCTGATATGACTGTGTATTAGTAATCAATGCAGAAACTATATAAATCCAAAGGGTTCACTTACTTTGTCTTACAACTGTAACAAAAGTCTACAGCAAAGCCCCTATAAAACATTCCTATTCAATGCTACAGATCTGAAAAAAACAAGTCTGCCTTTGTGTGCCAACTAACGGCTTGACTGTTTCAATGGAAACTCTTTCAGATTGGCTCTGACTTGGGTAAGGACCTGCACTTCAGCCTGAAAGGTCCTGGGGTTGACCAACCACCCTATAACTTATTTGTGGTAGATCCATTGACAGGAAAAGTCAGAATCACAGGCATTCTGGACAGAGAAGAGACTGAAGAGTATCAAGTAAGTATTACAAAATAACACCAGTAGAGATATGCATATTTGCTTTCACACAAGCCCCAATATGCCTCAGAATGGACTGTCCAGTTTTTAGTAATATAACCATTTGAAATGTCTTTGAATACAATCATATTAATGTTTGTATGTAAAATTCAGAAATAAATATCTCTAACTATGTAACTTGCATGTTCATGAACATTTACAGTAAAATTTGAACTATTGATAAAAATGTTATAAAATATTTATAAAATTATAATGTATTATAATTATTATATTGCGCATTGCAAAGCAATGCGCAATAAACTTATTCGATTTTTCATATATTCTTCTTCTTCTTCTTCTTCTTCTTCTTCTTCCGCCGGATTTTTGACGCGCTTCTTGTCCCGCAGTTTTTGAGAT